>VDFB02387813.1:0-23789 GCA_007258455.2 Sequoia sempervirens | reverse complement strand
CATTGATCAAGGAAAAGAAATCTTGGGGAGGGAGGATTTTCCATGTCCTTTTTTCAAAATCAGAAGAAAGATTATTTGCTTAAGTATAAGGTTTAGGGTACATAGTTGAATATATGGTTTAAGGTTTAAGTATAAGGTTGAGGATTGGGGGTTTACAATTGAGGGATAATGTTCAAGGTTGAGGGTATAAGGTTTATTGTATAAGGTATAGGGATTAGGGTTTAGGACATTGGGTATAGGGTTTAAGGTATAGGGTTAAGGGTTGATATTAGGGTTTAAGTATAGGATTGAGGGACAACATTTGTTATGGGTTTAGGGTATAAGGTTATTTATAAAATTGTCATAAGCGCCTCCAAAATAGGGGAAAACAAGGCATTGCACAAAAAATAGAGCACAGTTTATAAAATTAATTTACATTAAAAATCAAAGATTTCTGTTTACAAATTCACACCACAATCAGTTGATGATTAATTTGCTCTCGTGTCTCAATAGAAAGCCAATTTTTTCTTTTAATTGAATATTGCATCTAAAAATGTTTTGGTCAACCTTTAAATCATTTGCTCTAGAGTTATCTTTTTTATGCAAAATAATGCACTGTAAATGGAGAAATTTTTCTAGCATCACTAAAATTGGTAGACCTCCAGATCTGGAGGTGTTTTTCCTAAATTTGGCAGAGATCATTTTTTGCTCTTTTCAACCCCTCTCCATTGGGCTTTTCAGTTTGCACCTCAACTTCCAAAGGCCATATCTCAGCCATACAGTGGTATTTTTGCATGCAATTTTTTTTGAAATGGGGTGGAATTTGGTGCTCTTCGCAGTGGTGCAGGTATTTTCCAGTTTTAACTTATAATTTTTTCCAGAATTCTATTTTCTCGGTGCTTTAGCTATTTAGTTCTCATTTTGGAGACTTTGATGGGCCATATCTTCTGCATCCGATCACTTTTTTGGGTGTCATTTTTTTTCAAAGTGCATGTTTTTTCGTGTACTTCATATACAACTTCATAGGAGCCCAATGATCTCTACAAGCTAAGAATACCTATTACAGGGAGAAGCAAAGAGAAGCAACACATAAAACAGTAAAATGCTCAAAGATGTGGAGCTCTGTATTTTCCAATGTGAAAGAATTATATTTTCAGCATGTTGTCCTATTTGAACATTGTAGACATTATGGGATAACATTGCATGTATTTCTCTTTTGTAAATGCACTAAGATAAAGTGCCTCAACATTGTATGTGTAGTATTGGGTTTCTTGCACATCACTTTGTGCCTTATTGTACTCGCACTATGATATAAAATGCCATGGGGGTTGATGTTTTCCTTTTTTTTCCTTCATACCTTTCTCATGCGTATGTGACTTTTGGTTTCACATCCTTTCTATCAGCGTGTACTTTCATGTTTGCACCTTCAGATGCTCTTGGTTCCTCTTCATGCACTACTTTCTGGAATTTAGTTTCAGTGTACCTATCATGCCTCTCCCTTTTTCAACATTATGGGGGGTTTCTACTATTGATGTTAATGCTTCCTTGGTTTCACCTTGGAAGGAATATTCCATTCTCAGTTGATCAGTGTTCTTCAGACTATTGGTACTTGTGCCATTTGTATCTTCATTCCAGGTGTTTGCCTTTGTTTGCCATCTGATTCGAGTAGTGTCGTTGGGGGCATTCATGCAGATTGTTGTTTTCTTGATCCTGATCATCCTATCTTCAGAGGAGGTTCTTCGACACCGTAGCAGCCATCTTTTGACAGAGTTTGTAGCTTCTTCATGCTTCTGTGATGTTCTACATGTTCTTCTTTTTCTAGACATTTTCTTGATTTGGAGGCTTTTCAGTCCTTCAATTGTCTTTGATCTCTTCTTGGAGTAGAGTTTTTTTCCCACGAGGTTTTCTCTATTTCTTCACTTTATAGAGATCTTCTGTTTGTACATGGGTTCCTTACTTGGCCTTGTTTTCTAGGACCCATCTTTGCTTTCATGCATCTTTTCCTTAGTGTTTTTAGCTACTTCCTAAGTTCATCTTAATGGGGGGTGTTAGAGTAATAAGTTTTTTTACTTAATTAATTTAATCGTATTGGTTAATTAATTAAGTCACCTATCACTTTAGTTACTTAAGCTAAACTTAGGCACATTAATAATTAATTATTTATTAATTATTAAGTGTGCACACTAGGGTTTCCCTTTTAGGGTTTCTTGATCTCCTTTTATAAGGATTGATCTCATTGTAATTATTAATGGGAGAATATCTGTAGCTTTCATATCTTCTTGAAAGTTTTCTCTCTTCTGTAACTTTTTCTTGTTGAAGTTAATTGCATACATTTGTTTGCAGATCTCTTGCATGGAAGGTGTATTTGTTTGTGTTTGATCCTATGGCTCATGGTTTTGTTCTTGTTTCACAATTCTAATAGTATCCTGGTCACCCATTCTTTATTTATGGATGATACCATATTGTTTGGGAAAGCAATGACAAAAGAAGCAAAAAAATAAAAGTAATGTTGCAAAAATATACAAAATATTTAGGTTAGAAAGTAAATGTAGATAAATCTTAAATCTATGTTTTGAATGCAAAAGCAGTGGTCAAAAGGAAAATAGTAAAGTTGTTGGGTTTTAAATTAGCTGATGTGCCATGAGAGTATCTTAGTCTTCCTTTTTTCTTAGAGGTAAACAAAGTAAGTTTTTGGGAAAAGATTATTCAATATATCAAAAGTAGGATATTTGCATGGAAAGGTAGATGGTTGTTCCTTTCAAGAAGAATTTTGATGGTAGAATTAGTATTGGCATCCATTCTAAACCATTATATGGCAGTGAACTAAAGGCTTTGAAGTGGGTCATATCTGAAATAGAAAAGTTGATAAGAGGTTTCTTATTGAAAGGAAATATGGATAATTCAAAAAAAACTATGCGAGTTTCAATTGAAAAGCTTTGTGTAGAAAAGCTTAAGGGAGGGGTGGAAATACATAATATGTTAGCAAGAAATATGGCTTTGGAGGAAAAGCTGGTTTGGCATATGTATGAAAAGCCTCATGCCAAATGGTGTAAGATTATGCAAGCCAAGTACTTGGATGAGGCTTCTGCAATTAGAATTTTAATAATAACAAACCCTCACCAAGGGTATTCAATGTGGAATTTTTTAGTTTCTTGTAGGAGTGTAATCACACCATATATAAGTTGGAAAATTCACAATGGTGAGAAAGCCTCCTTCTGGAAAGATTCTTGTAATGGATTTCCATCTTTAAACACTGAGTATGATTTTTAGATAGAAGAGGCACTTTTATCAACATGTTAGGGTGACTAGGTAAAGGACTACTTCCTTGAGTCAGATAGTCTAACAGGTAGAGTTAAATGGAAATATTTTTCAAACGTTCAAATCCCAGTTGATCAAAAGAAAAAAAATGTAATCTATCTTGAAAGATAAAATTGTGTACAGATTGGATATGCTAGATAAAATTATATGGGATCCTTCAAAATTGGGTAGCTATACTATAAAATAGGGTTACAAAGAGGTGGCCAGTAGTGGGGTTCATAGTGTAACAAAAAGGGCTCTTTCTTTTTGTTGAAATTATGTGATTTTTCCTAAGGCTAGTTGTTTTACGTGGTTGGCCATAAAGAATAAAATTTTAACAGGTGATAGACTAGCTAAGCTAGAGATGGCAGACAAATTTAAGTGTGTTCTTTGTGATGAAAAGTAGGAGTCCATACAAATCATATTCTTCTTGGTTGTAAATTTTCTCAATAATGTTGGGATTTTTTTAAAGAGAAACTGAGTTGGTATTCCCCTTTTCCTTCTTCCCTTTGGGAGCTCTTCACAAGTTGGCTAGTATTGTATAAAAATTCATTATTCTCTATTATTTGGCAGGTGTCTCCAACATTAGTTATTTGGAATATTTGGTGGGAAAGGAATAAGTGTATATTCAAGGAGCAATCTTCTACACTAGAGAAGGTTTCGTTACAAATAGAAAAAATAATTTTAGAAGTAACAAATGCTAATGTTCAAGAAACCAAGAATGTAGGGTCAA
The DNA here is from genome assembly GCA_007258455.2 of Sequoia sempervirens. Lineage (NCBI taxonomy): Eukaryota > Viridiplantae > Streptophyta > Pinopsida > Cupressales > Cupressaceae > Sequoia > Sequoia sempervirens. The sequence goes on along the minus strand of VDFB02387813.1, from coordinate 19,780 downwards.
TTTTTACTGATTGGGATGCCTCTCTAATGATTGTACTTCCATTTAAAGGAAGTCAACATCAACCAAGGAAAATGAATATGGATAGATTTAAGGTTGTTTGGAATTCTCCACATTCAGGAGTTTAAAAGCTAAATTTTGATGGAGCTTCAAGCAAGAATCTAGGTGTATCAAGAGCAGGTGTAGCCATTAGGAATAGTAAGGTGAATTTAGTTAGTGCAAAGTTGTTTAGTCTTCTAGTTGGTACAAATAACATATTTGAAGCTCAATCTCTTTTCTATGGTCTATAGTTAGCCTTAGAGTTAAAAATTAAAGTAATTTGTAGATTTGAGGGGATTCATTAGTCATTATAAATGCTTGCAAGGACAAGAAGAGTTCAAGTTGGAAGATACATCATGTGTTGCATCAAGTTTGGGAGCTAATTGATAAGTTAGGAAGTTGTAGTATAAATCACACTTATAGAGAAGCTAACATGTTGGTGGATCTCCTTGCAAACATAGGTTGTGATCAGGATTAGGGGAGAGGGGCCAGTAGTTGTGTGAGCTAACTTTGTCAACATGTAGCCATTGACTGGAATATTGTAGAACCTTCATTTTTTTTTTTGAAATGTGGATTGGCCTCTTATCTATCTATAACTAAGGTTTGGAGGTTTGACTCATTATGTAACTCGCCACATTAGCACATATATTGAGAAGTGTATAAAATTTGACTTTTTAAACATTCAACCAAAACTTAATCATGAAAACCCCAGTAGTCGAACAAAAAAATACTATTTGTTGCTTGTAAAATATCATATTTTTATTTAAAATAAATTAATATGCAACCTAAATGGACCAAATACTTATTGGTAACCATAAATCTTTGATATCTCTAGCTTTTATATTCAACACATATGGATCAATAGTTGAACACAAAAAAACTCTTTGTTGTTATAAAAACAATACATAATTATTTAAAATACAACTTATATCAAACAAAAATGGACCAATAGTTGAACACTAAAACTTTTTGAAAATCCTTCATATTTAATGGAAAAATACATGGTATTTATTTTACTCACCTTTTATATTTGTGATAGGACAAACTATTAATATATAATACTCCAATGCTTGTACATTGCTACCCCAATAGTCGTACACATAAGAACAATATTTTTTCACTATGATAACAATACTTGTTTAAATGAGTGTCTTATTTTATTAAATGGGAATTTTACTTTTTAAATGACACACTTATAGTGGATAGGGGAAACGTACCAGTAGCCACCAGGGCTAACTTCGTACATTCGTGTAGAGTGCAAAATAGGCCCAATTTCAATTTTTTTTTTGGGCTTCTTCGTAACCGAGTTAGGACCTTAAAAAGAAAAATTTGGCTTCTGGGTATTTCAAACATGTCTTGTGGAAGTCATAAAGAGAAAGGTGGTCAAAAAGGGTTTTTTTTATCCTCTGTCCCCTACATCTTCACTATTTCGCCCATACCCGTTCATTACAAATCCAAAAAAAAATTAAAAAATGCCTATTAACAATTATCATTTCACCTATTCAAGTTACGTTTGTATGCGGGCCCCATTAAAATATCACGTGGTTCCGTTAGGGGGTGGTCCCTTTACCATCAAACTCATCACATTAAAATGTTATCCACGTGCCCCATATTCCTTCATCAAACCATGCATATGAGTTAACCACGTACCCCTTAAGCCTTCATCAAACCATGCATATGTGTTAACTTAACCGCAGGTTGCTGGGCAACTTTAAGCCCTAAAGTCTTCATTGCTCGTGGTTTCATTCCAGAATGTTTGTCGTTGCATCCTCTCTCCTGCCACTAACTTTGGCTCTGCGACTACGACAATGACCTTTGGCTTCATTTTGCTATAGGTAACATCTCCACCTCTCTTCACCTGCAAGATTGCTTGTTTAACAATGGAATTTTGTTGGGTTTGACGGTGTTTGAGTGCATTTTGGAATCTTTAAAAATCATTTCTGTGTATGGCATTAAGGGTTTGACTGTAATCATTTATATTTACATGTGATTTACGATTGGTAGAAAAATGAACCCTCGTGAATTATTATGTCTACATCATTGAATTTTTGATTGCTATGCCTTTTTTTGACATTATTCTATGAAGTAATCACATGTAATGTGATTTAAATAGAACATTGACGAAATTTTGACCAAGTATCATCATGAAATTTATTGGGTATATAATAAGATACTTTATCTTCAAAGATTTCTTCATTTAATCTTATATGGAGCTGCATAAAACGTCTCCACCTCTCTTCACCTGTAAGATTGCTTTTTCAACAGTGGGTTTTTTGGGGGTCATCAATGTTTGAGCGCGATGATTTCTGTTGACATTATTCTATGAACTAATGTGATGTAATGTGATATAAACAGAACATTGACAAAATTTTGACCACCAATAATCATGAAAATTAATGGGTTATTATCAAACGCCGGTATAATCATTTTTTTTTAGGTTTTCAGATTTTACCCCAAATTGTTGAGGGTTTTAGGATACGGTTTAATGGGGTTTCCAACTTTCAATTAATTCCCACTTTCTTCAAACATCTGCCTCATTTTTCTCTTTCTCTTTTGTCGCACTACACAGGTAAAAATAGAAAAAAAGTGCCCTACAGACACCCAACTTCCTAACTCCATTTGCTTTCCAATTGTTTGTAAACCCACATTCCAGACAGTAAAAGATGTAAATTCAAAGTCTCTAATGAATGACCCAAAAGATACTTTATATTTTAAAAGATGAATTGCTTATATTTTAAAAGCTTGTAACCAAAAGATACTTTATATAAATCAGAACCATCTCCATTCCATATAGCTTTATTTGGGTATGCTAAGCTATTGATTATTAAAGGATGTAAAACCAAAGTTAAAATGACTTTTAGCTCCTCTACTATTAGAACAACAACCAATTTTTTCTAAAGCTGCAATCTTCATGCATTAATCACCCTTTCATGCCAGTAATTGCATATTTTTTTCCCCATAACCCATCAAGAATCCTGGAAGCTTCAATTAGTTTTGGATACATGGATGAGGGGGCATTCCCCTTCTATAGAAGTCAACCCTTTCTCCATTTGGTAGATCCCTTGTTACAAAGCTCTGGATCAATAATTTTGATTTCTTAATGAGATGCCATATGGAGGAGCTTGAGGGGAGAGAATCATAGATAAGAAAATTGAAAATATTGTTTTGCATGTATTTGCAGCTTAAAAGCTTAAACCATTGTGTTTTGCATTCCTCCAACATTAGCCATAGAATTTTTTCCCCAAGAGCTAAGTTCTTTGAGGCTAAATCAATAATCCTTGCACCCCTTTGGTCTTTTTGGTGGCTAACTGTATCCTAGGGAAAACAACAGAAAAGGATGAAACAACCTAAATAGACAAAGTTGCTCCAAATTTGAGAATTAGCATCATGAGGTAATGCCATGAATTTACTATTTGTAAGTGGAATATTTGCATGCTTTATGCGTCTATTAGTTATAGGATACTTGCTCACTGGTTTTCTTATCCTGTTTGGACTGCATCTTATGAAAAAGGAAAACCTTGATTTTCTTGGTAGTTATAGATTGTAAAGAATCTTAAATAAAGCTCATTTTAAGGTACAAATATCACATTGGATTTCTGTAGTGCATGTTCAACAACGCAAGAAATCTCATCTGAATGGTGCTTAAAGTTGGGGCATAATAGTACCAAACTCAATTTACAAAAAGACAGATACTGATCAAAACATATTCACGATCAAACTCTTCTTAAGGTTCTGGATAAAGTATGTTAACCTGTTTTGAGTCTTGACATTGACAATATCTTGTTATACGATCATCCATGATTCTATTTTGGTGGTATTTTATAAGAATAATGAGCAAAAGAATCCTTATGGCATGCATGATAAAAGAAAATCATGATGAATTAGGCTTCAAACTTCATAGTACTGACTAACAATTTCATGTTACATTTTTCTTTAATGGAGAGCAAATTTTGATCTTTTTGATGCATAACTGTATTCTGGTATTTGTAGTTGAGAACTTAAAAGCAATATTAATTTAAAGGTTGTAAGCCATAGCTTAATATCAGAAATTTCATTGTTGCAAGACACAACTACAGATCACATATATTTTGCTGAGACACAGTTATATTATGAATAGACAACTCATGGGTAGTTATTCATGTCTCTTGAAAACTTCATCTCGTATATCATATAATCAGATTATAATAATATATCATTGTATGCAATAATATATCATATAATCTGGTAATAATATATCAATCAGATTATATGGACCTTAACATATGTAATCATATATAGATGACATGGACCTTAGCACATGTAATTTGATATAGATATATATCTATATAAGACTGTACATATACATATATATATATATATATCAAATTATATATGTATAATCTTATATGGATAATAAAGGTGAAAATGACATGGACCTTAACATAGGTAATCTGATATAGATATATATCTATATAAGACTGTACATATGTAATCTGATATATATATATATATATATTATATATATGTATAATCTTATATGGATAATAAAGGTAAAAATTACATGGACCTTAACATATGTAATCTGATATAGATATATATCTATATAAGACTGTACATATGTAATCTAATATATATATATATATATATATCAGATTATATATGTATAATCTTATATGGATAATAAAGGTGAAAATGACATGGACCTTAACATATGTAATCTGATATATATATATATATATATATCAGATTATATATGTATAATCATATATGGATAATAATGGTGAAAATGAGGAAGAAAACTGTGGGTGATGATGAGTATATGGCTTAAATCTGCCCAACAACCCGCGGTTAGGTTAACACATACGCATGATTTGATGAAGGCTTATGGGGCACGTGGTTAACTCATACGCACGGTTTGATGAAGGAATATGGGGCACGTGGAGAACATTTTAATGTGATGAGGTTGACAGTAAAGGGATCACCTCCTAATGGACCCACGTGATATTTTTATGGGGCCCGCATACAAACGTAACTTGAAATAGGTGAAATGATAATTGTTAATAGGCCTTTTTTCATTCAACACACCATTGTTTGGTAGGAAAATACAAATGTGAAAGTCAATCACCACAATTCAATGCATTCAATATACACATTCTAATGATTTTATAAGAGGCAATTTCCAGTGTCATTTTCACTACGAATTCACATATGCTTTCACTGCATATCCTCTACAAAATTCACCACCGTACATATAACAAAACAAAAAACATTTTATAATTCATATGTACGACTGAATTTATGCAAGCCACCTATTTTGTCAATTACACCAAATATAAAATTGATTTCCTATAAGCCACGACAGAACTCAGGCATAATTGGCCACTACAAAATGAAATGACATATTGTTTCCCACGAAGATTGAATTTGCACATTCCAATGATTTTATAAGAGGGAATTCCCTGTATATCCTCTGCAAAATTTAGAGCTTACTAAGGCAACCTATGCACATTACCTATGCACATTCCTCTTAAAAGGGAGCTTATTCATGTTGGTACACCCAGAATAACTAAATTCATGTTTTTATTTATTAGTATACCGGATTTACATTTATGTTGTCTGTTTCATTGTTCAATATACTCTTTTATATTTATGTACTTAGTGTCTACATTATTTTCAGCCATACAGAATATTCAGTTTTGACTTAGTTGTTGAAATGATCATATTTATTAGATTACATATTTGTATATTTATCTGTTTTCTTCCACTTATTTTATGAGTTTCAATAATTAGATTACATATTTGTATATACATATACATATACATGTACATGTATATGTATATACAAATATATATACACATGTATATGCATATGTATGTATGAATGTATATGTATATGTGCAATGGTTGTCACTAAATATATGTATATGTACATGTATATGCATATAGATATACATGTATACACATACATATATATGTATATATATGTCCTTTCTATTGCACTCTGCCATGTATGGTGCCATCATATGTAATACACACTATTAGTTTCAGCTTCATACCAAGGATCAAAACATTGTGGATTTTAATGCTCCAATCAAAACTCTTATTGTTGTGCATGCAATATTGTAAGGATGATTTGATGTGGGAATGTTACGAGTACCGAGTACTACCCCCGTTTATTACAATTATTTTGCAGGCAAGTGGGAGCATGGAGAGGTGAATCAAGCATGTGGATTATCAACATACCAACAAAGTTGTGTTTGTTAACACAACAAACTCTATAGGGACATTTTGCTCTGAATGCTTTATGATATCTTTACATTTTCTGGTATACATATGTTCATAAATAAATACTTTTCTTATTAGATGCTTATTTGATTGGAGGAATATATTTATTGGCATTGGTCTCTTGATGGCAGGCATGTGAGGACTTATCCGCAATCAACAGAAGACATTCAACGTTAATGACAGGTAAAGTCTATGACTTTACTTTGGCAATGACCTAGTAATACTGAAAAATGTGTCTTTTTATATATATGGCTGAAAGTTAGGTGAAATGAGTAATAGTATACAGTAATTATGAGATTAGTTAGTATTAGATTAATTATATGTTTGCATCTATATACATATATATATATATATTGATAGGTATATATGTACATACATATATATGGTTATACATATATGTATGTACATATATAGCTATATATATGTGTGTGTGTGTGTGTGTGTCTATGTGTATATATATAATTAATCTGATAATTAACATGTAGTTCCATTAATTTTTGATACTGATAATTGATAAGAATATATCATTATCTTCATATGCCTTCATCAAACCACGCGTATGGGTTTACCTAACCACTGGTTGCCGAGCATCTTTAATCCCTAAAATCATCATCTCCAGCATATTTTTTGGTAGATTAGTATTTGCAGACAATCATTTATTCTTATCAGATTGTGTGTGTATATATATATACATACAATTTGATAAGAATATATCATTGTCTGCATATATATTTATAAAATCTTATAATATATCACTGTTTGCAAATTGTGTTTGCAAACAAAGTTTTGTGATTATTTTTTATTGACAAAGACTAAAACATAGTGTAAGTAGTGAGACCATAGAAAATAGAAGGTTGAAACCATCATCAAACATATAAGGCATACAAATTCAAGGTTCCAATAACAAACAACAGCAACATTGGGACATTTTATAATCATATCATAGTTATATTTTGAATCAAATTGCAATAATTGATTGGATGGTGCGAGAGAATTTAAACATGACTCAAACATACCTGTAACATATGAAAATATTACTCAAAGCTTGTATTGATCTTCTCCCCTTAAACATATGTGAGGTTTGAAACATAATTACATTAGCATTATCACATCTTATAATCATATCACAGTTATAACTTTGAGCAGATAAACTGATATGATTTGCAAACCAGATCACTAAAATATACTGCTACATCGATCAAAAAACAAAATTGAATATGCACATAATCAACTGTCCATATTTCTAGGAAAAGGAGGTGGCATGATAAATCCACCAATAATTGAGTTAGGTCCACTTGTAGAAGGTGATACTTGGTTAATACCTCCTTGAAGGCATGTTGCTATTTGAGCAAGTAATGCCTGGCTTGCATCAACAGTCAATCCCATTTGTTGTGAGCCGCTCCCAACCTACATATTGTTGATGGCTGTAAAGGCTGGTGACAAAATGCTCATCATATCAAGCAGGAAAGGATGTTGGGAGGGTATAGGATCCCCCATTGTAGACTTATGTTTTATCTTCTCTACTTGTTTTTCTTTCTTTTCTATTTCCTTTTGTAGACGTTCAGCCTTGTCCTGCTCCTGTCTAATGGCTTTCTCTCACATTCTTATCATTTTCTTCTCATCTTCTATCACTTTCCTTGCTTGCTTCTCAGCCCTTGTTGCTTCCTTTATAAGTGCTTCTGCTTCACGGTCTTCCTTTCTCTCCAACATCTACTCCTTCTTACATTGTTGCAAATCCTCTTGCCTTTTCTTCTCTGCCTCTTATTAGCTGAACAATTCGATGAAGGCATCAGATGTTAGTACTTGGGACTACCTACTAAGGCGAAGCACTCCCGAATGACCTCTCTATGATGTTCCTTGCACCCTCTACACTGGAAGTTTCAAGAATTTACTATTTGGTTTTGTTGTTTGCGATCCATCATGTGGGGTGCATGGAAAAAACTCAACTTCTTCCTCACTAATAGCATTTCCATCTTCACTTTGACCATCACTATGCTCTTGCCAATTCCTTGCATTAGTGAAGTAATGTATTACTTCAAATGGATCAATGTGTGGTGGGGAAGGCATAGAGAGGTTGAATTCTTCCTCAGCTGGATTTATTTGCACTCCAAGTTTTGTGGTTGTTTCATGCATCCATTCTGGTTGGCTAACTTGAGTTGGAAAACTTAGGCCTGCTGATGTAGTGGTTGTATCTTCAGTGTAGGGTGCAATAACTGGTTGGAAATCTGCAACAACTTGTTGGATTTCTGGTTGAATGTGTGTTGTAGTTTCATCACCCCCATTGCATTCTGTTGCAACATCACTTGTCACTTCCCTCAAGCATCGTATTCCCTCACAAAACCATCTATTACATCCTCATTGTAACTAAGAAGATGCAAGCATGTCTTTGCTGCCATAACATCGTCTTCAGTTTCCATTGTGATTGGTTCATCTTCTGTTGTAGGAGTTGCAACATCATCTTCAACAACATAGCCCTCACTTGGCCCCATGTCATTGTCAAGGGCTGACCAATTAAGAGGCTAAATTCCTGTTCTATGGAACCCACTAACAATGTTGCTTGGTTTGAAGGATTTTTTGAAAAATTGGCTTGCAAGACTTGCCAACTCTTCATGTCCAATATCAATATGTGGGTTTGTAGCTTGCCAAATGGTTCTTTCCTCTCTGAAATATGCCTTGAATGGAGAAAAAATCCTGACATCCAATTGCTGTAGCTTGTGATTGGTATGATTGGGCAACGTTAGCAAGTCTATTCCTATTTTTTTTTATTCTTCAATGGTCTTGAAAGCCATGTGGCTGCCATGATCGTAAAAAATGAGAAGGGCCCTGTTTGTCGGTGAAACCCCACTGAGGATATTAGCTACAAAATGGTCTAACCATTTGAAAAATAGTTCCTTTTTCATCCACACATGTTCTTGGACTGCCATCAATGCCCCTACCTCGCAATTAAAGATATAGTTCTCCATGTGCCTCTTTGATTTAAACAAGTAGAACCCATGAATGTTTATCCCAGTTGCACTTACACAAGCCAACACTATGATCCACTCTCTACTTTTTGAAACCAAATGTGGTACACATTTTGTACCCAATTTGGCAATAACTCTCATGCCACAGTTCCTACTAGCCTATATACCAGTCTCGTTGTAGTTCCATATTCGACTTGCTCCATAGTGGTTAAGGTTGATCAGGTTCTCGAGGTTGTTGTAGAATGCTTGCACAACAAAAGAATGAACCATAATCACTCTATCACTATCCACTCCTTCAGCTGTTCTGATTGTCAAATTTGGGTGCCTTCTTCGAAATCCTATCCACCATGACCTTCCGGGGACCCCATTTGTGAAAGGATTGGGTTGACTTGCAGTTATTTGGGAAACTGTGGCTTGTAGTTGATTTACTTGCAGTCTGTGGCCCAATCTTTCCATATCCTTGCACCATTGGACAACTTCAATCTCTTCCTCTTCAGTTAAAATTGTACATAGACCCCTCTTCTTTGTGGTGGTTTTTCCTAACATCCATGCCCTCAAACTGCTAGGTGGCATACCCCACTTGATTGTTGCAGCCCTAATTAACATGTTGTGTTCTTCAACACTCTTAACTGCTCCTTCCATATCAGTATATGTCCACTACCTAATGGGTATAGGTGAGGGAAGTTGCATAGCAGGTTGAACATTTGGCTGAACAGGAGGTTCAACTTCTGTTGTGTTGGTGGTTTCATCTGTAGAGTCAAGAACATATTCTGGGCTAGGATTTGCATGAAATTCCTCATCATATTGTGTTCCAATGAAGTGCACCCCATGAGTTACTGTAGTTGCACATTTTCCTCTTCCTACAACCCTTGTAGTCCTTCTAGCAGGTGCCATAATTTTCCACTTAACTTGCACGGATAGTAAAAATTGAATAACTTGTTAGTGTAGAAAAGAATATATGATTGCCTGCATAGATATATATATATATACAATCTGATAAGAACATATCATTCGAGCTGCAAAAATAGAAATGATTACAGTCAAACCCTTAATGCCAAAAAAAATCCATTGTTGAACAAACAATCTTGTAGGTAAAGAGAGGTGAAGACGTTTTATGCAGCTCCATATAAGATTAAATGAAAAAATCTTTGAAGATTAAGTATCTTACTATATACCCAATAAATTTCATGATGATAGTTGGCCAAAATTCTGTCAATGTTCTATTTAAATCACATTACAATCCGCTATGATGAAACCCTACACATTCTTAATATATATACACAATTTGCTATGATGAAACCGTACACATTCTTATCAGATTATATATATATATATACAATCTACTATGATGAAACCCTACACATTCTTATCATATTATATATATATATATATATATAGAGAGAGAGATATATATATATATATATATATATATATATATATATATATGTATACATATATATATATGTAGACACATAAAACGGTCCTTGTGGCTACAACCCTAGACATTCTAACATTGACCTTTTCTTATCTTAAATAATTAAATAATTTTAAATTATTTAATTATTTCTAAAGTCATAATTCTTCTATTAATTAAATAATTTTAATTATTTAATTAATTCATTTTTATCTTTATTCTCCCTTGATTAATTAAATAAAATTCTATTTAATTACTTTTCACTAATTAAGTCCCTTTCAAAAACAAACAAATTCTAATTTATTTAATTTTGTCCACTTTCACTCATTATAATTAAATAAATTATTTTAATTATTTAATTATTCATTGGCTCTTCTTTCCTCAGCGTAAATTAAATACCATTTATTTAATTTGTCCACTTCTCTGAATTCTTTTGAATTAAATCATTATTTAAATTCAAAATGATTTACTTTTTGTCACATTCTCTATAATTAAATACTATCTTTTATTATTTAATTATTCATGGGTCACCTAGGTTAAATAATTTTATTATTTAATTTCTCCACTTCTTTGTCCGTGTCACTTTATCTTCCTAAATCAAATCTTTTATCTTCCTTTAAAATTCCATTTAATTTTGGCCCTTGATTCAATCTCAACCCTTCATCTTTATCATTGCTCCTACTCTTTGACTCTAACCCTAATTTGTGGCCACAACATTCAATCTTGACCATTGATTCTAGGGTATTTGTCATCTTCTCATCCTGGCCACACATTCAAAATTGCAGTTTTTATAAAATGGCAATTTTGTTCTTATTTTGGGGGCTCTCTCTCTCCATCTATCTCATGCTCATTCTGTCAATTTAGGTTATAGTCATTGTCATTTGCAGTCATTGTCATTTTAGTGTGAAGTCATTTCTTTTATACAAATCCTTCAACACTTGCATAGGGCTTAGTCATTTGTCATAGTTGCTCATTTGAAATCTGAGGGAATCTTTATTTACTGCAAGCTAGGAGGTGTAACAAAGGTCAACCATGGAAGATGAGGACTTAGGGTAACATTGTTCCTTTTGTTTTCATATTATTTCCTTTGTGCTTTGTTATTTCATTGGAATTTTAATGTTATTGTGCTAACCCCTTTAACAAATTTGATTTTCCCTTGATTACATTGGTGAACCCGACATATTTTAACACATTTTGAGAAATCTTGGAGTTGGATCTTTTTATTGCAGGTTTTGTTAGCTTTTTGTTGCAGGTTTGGCATCATTTTTAGACAAAACCCTAGTTTCCAAAGATTTGACCATAACTTTCAAATGGCTATTTATTTTTTCACAATTTTTTTTTGCAGATTGGAGACAACGTCTACAGCTTCCATCCCAAAAATCAGATTTTTCGGGGCTGGTTTGAATTTTTTATAATTTTTTTCTATTTTTCATGAAAAATTAATTTCGGGAGCAAATAATCAAAATTTTCAGATAGGTTTATATTTTTGAAAATTTCTCTAAATTTTAATAGGGGTATGTTCTTTATCTTTGAAATTTGGATGCACAATTATTAGTCAAATAACAGATCTTTTAAAATTAGGGTTTCACACATATTTACCTATATCTCACGGATGGTTGCTGATCTGATCACCAAATTCTTTTTGCAGATTTGGAATGATAGAATACGACTGCAGTCAAAAAATCACAATTTGTGGAGCTGTTTTGTGTTTTTTATAATTTTTTTATTCTTTTTCATAAAAAAATAATATTGGGCGCAAAATAGGGAATTTTTCTGACTTCTTTACATTTCTGGAAAGCTCTCTGAAAAATAATATTAGTCTCTTCTTTTATTTTATATTTTTCAGATCAATAATGTCTTCAAATAATCGAATCTAATTCGGCTATGTTAAAAATATGTATCTGAAATTGCAATTTTCTAATGAGCTTATTTTTTTTTCATGGCTGCATTATGATATTATTTCTTTTTATTTTGTAGGTAATCATAAGGAGTCTTAGTGGTAGAAATATCATTCATACACAACAAATTGGAAAGTGAATAATCAGGTGCACACATTCCATCTTCCATTTCTTAATCTTGTTTGTCACACATTTGGATTTGGGCTCTTAAAAATGAATTTTGTCTTCAATCACATCTCAAAATTGGGTCTAAAATTAACCATTGTCTTCCTACACATTTGAATTGGGGTTAAAAAGAATAAGTGCTTCTATTGTTTGCATACAAACATTTCATTTCTAAGGGAAATTAATCACTGTGAGTGTGAATCAAGTGTGTGTGTCCTCCAAAACACCTCACTTGGTTTGCTTTTGTCATACCCTTTTTAGGAGGCCTGCTTGGAGCACACACCCCTCCAAGGGACGACCTCAATTGAGTGTGAATCTAAAGACACGCTCATTTGGGAGTTGAAATCTTGTCACTCTAAGCTAAGCCCCAAAGATCTTTATACCTTTGGGAAGTGAAGGTGAAGGGTGGGTTACCCCTTTCTCCCAGCTTATTGGCAATATTTTTCTTTCAAAATTCTTCCTTAGTCAACCTTGTGCAATCTAGCTTGAGACCTAATTGGCCATACCCCACTTGACTAGTCATAGGGCTTGTTGTTGTGTATTCAAGTGTTTTCCTAATCATAACATTTAATCTTGGAAGAAAAATTTATCATTGTGCTTGGTGTGTGTGTTCATGCATTTGCATGTGCGGTCTTGTGTTTGATATTGCCCAAGTCAAACTTCCAACAAATTTTTTCACATCGTCCAAGTCATCCAATCTTCTCATTCCACATCATATCCTAATCATCATCATCTCTTTAATCTAATCAACATCATTTTACACCATGACAACATTTGAAGACATAGCACTAGGGCTTATTCACATGCTTCATAAAGCTCAAACAAATCAAACACCTTTAGACCAACAAATCATTCAAAGCACCCATAACATTATCCAAAAACTTCAAACCAACCAATCACCACAAATGCAACAACTCATAGCACAAATCCAATACCTCATGGCCAACTGTCAAGTCCAACAAGCACATTATCAAGTCCAATCACCACATCAACACATTTCACATCAACCCTATGTGTCACTTACATCATCATATCAACCTCATCCATCCACATATCATGTTACCCCTTCATCAACCTATCACAACTCTTCTAATTTCAACTCTTATCCACATCAATCAACCTTTCAATAGTCATTATCCCATTCAACCCCTCAATCATCATCACAACAACAAATCATATCACAAGTCCAAACACCATTCCAACCTCAACACATTCCACCACAATCCTATGTGTCACCTTCATCATCATGCCCACAAAACCCATTTACCTTCCATGTCAATGCCACATCGACATGTCCACCCATATCACAACAACAACGTAGCTTCCCAAGTCCACCTTGGCAACAACATCAAGAGCCTTTAAGTCTTAATGCCACCTTTGACAAGGGGAACACCAATCTAGTCCATGCACCCTTACCACCATCCAATCAAATGTCTATCCCTAAGCCACCATGTCCTAGTCCTAATCCATTGGCCGCTCCACCTTCTAACCAATCAAACTCTTCATTTCCCCCACCATCATCTAATCCTCCTTCAAATCAATGCCTTACATTTAGATATTTAAAACATAAATTGATGGCATTACATAAATCCACCAATCCACCTACAAAGGATGTGACCCAAGGGCTACAAGAAAGGAATCAATTTCCACCATGTCATTCAACTCATATACTTGAATATACAAAAGAGTCCTCAAACATCATGCCAAGTCCTTCAAGTCAACCATGCCATCCACAACCCCTTGAGCCAAGTCAAGATTCTCCCCTCATAAGTCCAAGTCAACATCCATCATGCTCCTATGTTGTTGACCATCTAGAACATGTCAAGTCTCTCCAAGAGTCATCCCCTTCTACTTCCATTCAAGCAACCCAAGATGTATGTCAAGAGCCTAATCCTAAGCATGTGGAAACATCAAGCCCTAGTCCTAATCAAGATGAAATCATTGTCATCCAACCTGTCCATAATCTATATCTCTTTTATGATCAAGATGATATCCATAATGATGAAGAGCCTATCCATGAGCAAGATATTCCAAATTCACCTCCACCTAGTCCTATCCATGATCCATCAAAATCCACTTCCCTTGATGAGACATATACCTCCCAAGCCAGTATAGAAGATCAAACCAATAATGTGGATCTAAATGAACATACTCAAGATCCTTTAAATCCTCCATCATCCACTATCGATCCCATTGCATGTCCTCCATCATATCCACTTGGTCTTTCCAATAAGGAAATCGTGTCTAGTGTGCCACCTACACCTAGTCCCATTGTCCATTGCATACCCCAAGGACACCAATCTCAAGATATTGGTATTTCCTCCATGCATTCTAAGTCCACTTTCCACCACAAGCCTTATCATATTCCCAAAACATACATGGCCATCCCCTCTCCATCATCCTACAAATGTCAAAAGCATGTGACCATACACCTTCCTCCATCCAATTTACCACCATTACTTCCAACTCCTAATACCCCTCCATCCGCTTTGCCACCATTACTTCCAACACCTAATATTCCAATCTTTCATAAATACCCTAAATATCCTAGTCATGACCAACAAATGCACACATTGTGTAAACATAAAGCTTCCACTCATTCCATCCACCCCATGGGATTCAAAAATAAAAATTTGGATGCCTCTATTTATAAAGTCAAAAATCCTAAGGACCCTCATGCCTTAGGACATCAATACAAAATGTCAAAGCAAAGTACATCTAAAAATTTATATAAGCCCATACCTCCAAAACAAAAGTCTAAAAACAAAATGGTTTGGGTACCTAAGCAAAAATAAATCAAGTCGAATGAGACATCCACATCACAAAAATCCCAACCATCCACTTCCATCCAAAATACACATTCCATTCAAAAATTACAAAAATCCCACAAGACAAATAAAAGTCATAAAAATACTAAGTCTATGTGGGTGCCTAAAGCCCTTCATCAACCATCTCCTAAGCAAACATCTCCATTGCTTCCTACACCCCGTCCACATCAAAAGCTTCAATGTTTATCACAATGTGTGCAACCATTGGTCATGATTCCATTCCCACATACCTCTATCTTTCCATCCCCCATCCACTATCCTACATATCTCCCCCACATTCCTATGGTCCATGATTTTGGCTAAACCTCCTCATTCATCTTTTCCATAAGTCCCATATAATCCTTATCATCTTCCCTACATAATCCGAGTCATAATCCATTATTTTCCTCCATAATACACATCATAATCCATCATATACCTACTCTATCTCAATTTCATGTCATCCCTTACCAACATCTATGGGCATAATGGCATTTGACATGGTCCATGCAATGACATCCATCCCTCGTGGGACTATCACCTTTTATGGAACTAGACACTTGAGTCCCTCTTATCCATATTCCCCTATCCGAAAAGTAAAAAAAAAAAAAAGTAAAGAGAAATTCCTTCGTCCAACGGTGAAAACTTGGTAAACAGGCGCCCTGGATAAGTACCATGATGAAAACCTGGCAAACAGGCATCATGTGTAGGTTGATCTTCTATGTCACTTACACTTGGGGGCACAATGTCTTATCTATCCAACCTATCATTTTTATGTCATATCATTTCCATCCTACCTACCATCTTAGCCATCATATATACCTATCATATTGGGTCCACTTATCCACCCTTCTCCTTTCGATCTTGATGAAGATATAGGGGAAAACTGTCGACACATGTTTTTTGGGTATCTCTTGACATACCTCATCCTATCTAAACCAATCATATCATTATCCTATTGTCATAAGCTTTGTCATGAAAAATCCTAAGTCTTGTACCTAGAATGAGGCATGTCATTCCTATGCGACATAGTCTTTGGAGATCACATCCTTGCTCTCTTATGATGCATACATCCTTTCCATCCATCCATTTATCATGTGCCTTTTATCCCTTATCCTATCACCCACCCTTGCACCTAGACTTGGTTTTCCCCTTGTCATTGGTATCTAGCACAAAGGCTACCCAAATTTTCATCCATTGACACCTCAAAAATGTCAAAAATCTAAAAAAACAAAAAATCATAAAATTTCAAAAAATTCCCAAAAAAAATCATAACATGTCAAAAATCCAAAAAAAAATCCAAAAATGTCAAAATACTAAAAATGGAGTCAAAGTCAGTCATGTCAGTCAGTCCATGTCATTGTCGAACTACGTTGTCTCTGCGCATTTGTTACGTAGGCAAGGCCATTAGTCGATGAGTCCCCGAGACATTAGGTCAGTCCTTTTAGGTTGGTCAAAATAAAATCATGGCATTTTTCACAATCGTCACATCGGTCAAATAAGTCAGACATAGTCAAACTCGAACACAAGATAGTCATTTGAAATGTCAATGTAAAAATTGGTCAAAATTAGACAACATAAGCCAATCAATCATACAGTCAACATCGGTCAACTTGCCAAAACATATTACTCAAAACAATGTCAATTTTGTCACTCTTTGGTCCTCTTCAAGATGTGTCCTTCTTGGAGTTAGACCTCATCAAAATGTCCTTTGCCTTTTCAGGATGTGTCCTTCGACAATGGGCCACATCAAAACCCGGCAACACCGTCAAATTGGAAAAACTCTTAAGCATCAAAGCGTCAAAATGGGCAAAGAAGTCAATCTTTGGCAAACAAATATTGGAAAACAAAATAAAATATTTATTAATCTTTTGGTCTATCTTACATGCCCATCTTTTGGCCTATCTTGGCTATTTTTTTTCTTATATTTTTACTATCTTATCTTTTTGGTCATGTTACTAGCTACCTCGAGGATGTCCCATGGGATTTAGAGGTGGAGATGACATCTCAGCCTATTTTATTTTCTCACATTCTTGTCACGTGGGTTGTCTTGACAAAAGGCTGAGACAGCACCCTTAATTATGAGTTAGGACCCATTCCCTTGTCATGTGTCTATTTCCAGTGGATGACCTTGCACCTTGGTCTATGTCATATCATGGTGTTTGTTGTCTATTTGTGTTATTTTACCGCTTAATGATGATTAAGAGCAATAAATATTAAAAGTCTATAGTAGGTTTGAAGGGTTTGGTCTAGGAACTTACGTACATCTCCTTTAGTCTTGTCATCTTCTCTCCCACTCATCTCATGCATGGGCATTGCATCCATATCATCATCCATATCATTTTACCATTAACATTTCTTTGTCTCCTTCATATTCCTAGTCTTCTCATCCATTTAGAGCACACCCGTGTTCTTGGAACACATGCATCCTCTAGGGGGGGCATGCCAGCCCTCCTCGTGTTCTTCCTCATCTTATTTTTGCCTTTGGGGGCATATTTTGACTTATTTTCTTTGTCACAATGGGCATGTTGCGACCCATGACAAAGAGGGAAAATGTGAACATAAAATTGTCCCTAGGCTTACAACTCTTAGATTATTCAGCATTTACCTTTCATTCTTAATAATTAAATAATTTTTAATTATTTAATTATTTTCTAAAGTTGAATAATTCTTCTATTAATTAAATAATTTTAATTATTTAATTAATTCATTTTTATCTTTATTCTCCCTTGATTAATTAAATAAATTTTATTTAATTACGTCACTAATTAAGTCCCCTTCTTTCTAAAATTAAATAAATTCTAAATTATTTAATTTTTGTCCACTTTCCACTATAATTAAATAATTATTTTAATTATTTAATTATTCATTGGCCTCTTCTCTCATAAATTAAATAAATTTTATTTATTTAATTTGGTCCACTCTCTCGAATTTTGAATTAAATCATTATTTAAATTCAAAATGATTACTTTTGTCACATTCCTCTATAATTAAATAATATCTTTATTATTTAATTATTCATGGGTCACCTAGGTTAAATAATTTTATTATTTAATTTCTCCAGTAGCCTCTTTGTCTGTGCCAGTCTTATCTTCCAAATCAAATCTTATCTTATGACATCTCATTTAATTTTGGCCCTTGATTGAATTATCTTATAATTCAATCTCAACCCTTCATCTTTATCATTGCCCTAATTTTGACATAACCCTAATTCGTACTACAACATTCAATCTTGACCATTGATTCTAGGGTATTTGTCATCTTCTCATCCTGGCCACACATTCAAAATTGCAGTTTTTATAAAATGGCAATTTTGTTCTTATTTTGGGGGCTCTCTCTCTCTCCATCTATTTCATGCTCATTCTGTCAATTTAGGTTATAGTCATTGTCATTTGCAGTCATTGTCATTTTAGTGTGAAGTCATTTCTTTTATACAAATCCTTCAACACTTGCATAGGGATTAGTCATTTGTCATAGTTGCTCATTTGAAATTTGAGGGCATCTTTATTTATTGCAAGCTAGGAGGTGTAACAAAGGTCAACCATGGAAGATGAGGACTTAGGGTAACATTGTTCCTTTTGTTTTCATATTATTTCCTTTGTGCTTTGTTATTTCATTGGAATTTTAATGTTATTGTGCTAACCCCTTTAACAAATCTGATTTTCCCTTGATTACAATATATATATATATATATATATATAATCTGCTATGATGAAACTGTATGTATACAATTTGTTAAGAATATATCATTGTATTTACAAAGAACGATATATATTCTGACCATATATATATATATACAATATGCTATGATGAAACCCTACACATTCTTATCAGATTTTATATATATGTATATATATATATATACAATCTGCTATGATGAAACCCTACACATTCTTATCATATTATATATATATATATATATATATACAATCTACTATGATGAAAACCTACACATTCTTATCAGATTATATACATATATATATATATATATATATATATAATCTACTATGATGAAACTGTACATGACATGATATATATATATTTGTCTGCAAATTGTAATCCAAAAACTGGTCAATAAATTGGGACAAAAACTGTATACCCATTCAACTTCATGATTATTAACAAGGGATTCAAAATATAACTGTGATATGATTAAAAAATGGGTAATGCTCTTGTTATTGTATTTGATGTATGGTATAATGCTGCTATTATTATCTTTGATTTATGATGAAT
>VDFB02387812.1:0-38075 GCA_007258455.2 Sequoia sempervirens | reverse complement strand
TCTCCTTGTCTCCTTGTCTCTTTTTCTCTCTCTCTCACTCAACTGCCAAGTGTGCAAATAAGGAATAGTAATCTCTAAAATTACTATATATAACCTTTTCCCTCCTTTTTTAACTTTTTTAAGTGAAGGGTATTTTTACCCTGTATTTAAACCTCTTTTAATTCAACTAATCCTCTAACTTCCTAGGGCTACCATTTGCAAACCATATGTCTATTTGACTCCATTCAAAAGCCAATATTCATGGTTTTTTGAGCTCTATCCAACAGTGCCCTTTTTTTCTTCATATCAAGAAGTCGCTCGAGGCCCCTTTTTCTTCCCCAACTGCCCTCTCAAGGGGGCATACCCTACCATTTTCCTCCATTCCTCCATCATGGTCATTCTTTTGCGAGATCGGGGCATCTCCTTTCATTTTTCTCTGTTTGGGCAAATCACATAACTTCTCCCATGTTGGGGCATCATTTTCTAGTCACTTCTTCTATAGAGTTATCTACATTTTATTTTTCTTCGAAACATTGTTATTCTAACAATATTTCGAAAAGGGGAAAAATGTAAACATCCAAATTTGACCACTCCCATATGATCAAATATGTCTCCCTTATTCGTCTATTTCATCAATATTAATTAAACAATTTATTTAATTAATATTTCCTTGCCTAAAGTTCTAAAGTATTATTTAATTTAATAATTAAATGCTTTACCTTCATCCTTTACTCTCTCACAAATTAAATAAACATGATTTATTTAATTTAGTATTGCTTTTGAATTTAAATCAATTTTAAATTCCCTAGTTTCTCTCTCCTTGTCACATCCTCCATAACTATCTTCTAATCCGGTTAGTCTAATTAATCCATGATTAAGATGTGCACACCTTTAATCAGGATTAATGTCGCATCTTCCATATTTGTCCACTTGTCTCTAATCCCTCATTAATCTTCTTAATTACTTGTTTGCACAACCTTAATCTAATCACATGTTATCTTTGGCATGTCCTCTAAGTCAACTTTTCATAAATGCTTTCTTTTTAAATCATTGACCTCTTCCCATGTGAATTTAAAATCCACATTTATTCATTCAATGCATTTCTCGTTCCCATGCAAGTTGTTGGGAAATTCTAAATTCCCTCTCTTGTCACATTAGTCACATGGGACAAGGGCTTATTTCATAAGGACCTTGTCTTATCCACAAGGTACTTCTTAGCTTCCTTTAAAAGCACCTTGTCTTATTCACAAAGTACTTCTCATCATGTGAATCTAAAATTCACATTTCTTCTCCCAACCACTTTTCCCTTCCAATCATATAAATTTAAAATTCATATTTATTCCTCCAACAACTTCTCTTCCCCATGATGATGTGTGAGGAATTTTAAAATTTCTCACATGTCAACATCCTTCCCACATAGGGACCAAAATTTCATTTTTGAGAAAATTTTCTCCCCATCCCAAGGTATTTGCAAGTACCTCCATCTTACATGTCATTTTTCCAACTCATTTGTCCTTGTGGCACTTCATCCTCCACATGGCAAGATGTGAGAACTTGTGAGTCCTCAACTCACCACAGCCCTTCATCTTGCCTATGTTAGCAAAATATTAACCATTCAATTCTCTAAAGATTCTTCCCTTAGAATGGAATATTTTCTCTCAATTATTCATTCATCCATCACATTTACAATTCAAGCTCAAGTTCTCCAACTTTCATGTTTTCACATCCTCCATTGTTGCATGCTAAAAGCTCTCATCACTTGCATTTGCATTCATCTATCAAAATACCCAAATAGCTCATTTGAATTCATCATCTAATCTAGATCATTTTGCATCCATTTTTAGTTTATTTTTCATCAAGGAGCACACATTCATCAACTATCAAAGGGCCAACCAAGGAGATCAACTCATACAAGGTATAAATCTGGTTTTTCATCTTTCTTTGTTTGAGTTCAACTTAGGCTAATCATTGAGGTGTTGAAGTGTTGTTTCTTCCTTTTGCTTTCTATTTTGCATCTTTTAGGTTAGGTAAATAACATTTCTCACAATAAGTTTCCCTATTTTGGTTATTGGAAAAAAATGCAATTTTTTTTTTGTAAAATCCCCCTTTGCTAGTTTGTATGAGCGTCAATAACTTTTGAGGGGCATAACTTTTTCCTAGATTGTCCTTTTTTTCTCTTCTTAGACTCGTTGGAAAGTTGAATCGGAGCTCTACACTGTGGTGCTAGATATTTTTCCATATTTTGTAGTTTTAACAATGTTTTACTTGGTGGAAGTTAGGTGTTCTATTTGAACTCTAAGAGGTGATATCAGGTGCATATGAAGTCGGATTTTGGACTTTGAATAGTCGATAGAAATATTTTTTAGAGAACTATATAGTGGATCAGGTTTTGAGTTGTTTTGACATGATTTATTTTCTTATATTCTATCTTGAGATATTTATGGGTTTTATTGACTATGGTGACACTGTGAGCTTATGGATTGTCAAATCTAAGAAATTTGATGTTGGATTCATTGTATGCTCAATTGTACATCTCATATTGTTCTCTTTTTGACATGGTTATTAGTTTGGTTGGACTTTTATGCTTCATTGTTGTATCTACAAGTTGTGTAGCATCATAGGTGGTCTATACTTACTTGTTACACATATGACTTAGACATGGGTTGTCTATGCCCATAAACATTTTAGTGTTAATGCATTTTCAATTTTGGTGGCTTGGCTTAATCACTTGGTTTATTGGTTTTTATGTCATGTTGAGGAGGTGAGATGGTATTACCAGGTACATTCATGATGTGAGACCTATGTAGTTGACTATTTTATGTAGATATGTGGGACACAATTGGGTTGAGTTGTTGGTACATTTGGTGGTGATCATGGTGTCATGGATGTTTCTTGTGCTTTAGAGACTTTGGCATGTCATGATGGTTTATGCACCTGTGCATTATGGTGGTGTTGGATTGGATCTTGATTGAAGTTGCGGCGGTGTATCTTCTTGGTATGAGGATCATAGTTTACTTTGCTTTCTTATTGAGGAGCTCATGTTGCATTTGAGTTCTTTGATTGTGTGAGGGAACTCTTGGTTGATCTTCATTAGGAGATTGTTATCACGATGTCATGATAGATTGTTACATTCATTGTTTATACACTTTCAATGGGAGATTTTGATAGTGATGGATTGGTAGTGATAGATATGTTTGTGATGGTTTGTTGGCAGTTGTATATTTCTTCTTGTCTTTGAGATCTTGGTTTCACTTGTATGTTACTGATATTGCAGTTGGGTGTGTGTAGACCTGGATAATCTTCATAGAGAGGATGGTTGTCATGATACCATGTGTATCTCATACCATGTTTTAGTGGGAGTTGTTAGCAGTGATGAGGATGCATCATCGGTATGGTTATCTTCATGTGATTGGAGATACATTTTCTTAGTTTAGAGTGTTTTCTATTATGTCATGGTTTACTCTTGATGCGTGCTTAGAGTTTGGCATGGTACTTGTTATTTTGAGACTAGGATGTTTATATATATGTTATGGTGCATGTGATCTCCTAGGAGGAGATGGTTAGATCATAGATGTTGATGAGTTCAATTAATGGCTCAATTTTGATAGGTTTTATCATATATTTGTTGTTGATACTATAGACTTTGGCACCTAGTTATTGACATTCTCCGTGTTATTTCCTTAGATTTATCCTTGTGACTTTTGATGATATTAACATGCTATGTGGATTATCTATGTTAATTTTACATGTGGTTGAATGGATGTTACTTTAAGGTAATTATGGATATGCAATTGTTTTGTGCATACTAATGTCATCATGTAGGTTCACATCAAGATGTAGATATAAATGAAGCTTGTAAAGTGGAAGAAGTTCCTGCTAGCTGGTTGGTTGCTAAGGAAGTCAAAAAGATGATCATTGAGAGGTTAAAGGAGGGAAAACTCTCAATAGAGGGAAACTTCCAATGGAGGGAAATTCCTAGCTCGTATGGAAATTGTAACTACCTTTTAAATGGTCATGTTTGTTATTTGAGAAAATCTAGGAAGTGTGTTGTGTTCGATCCTCGTTGGGGAAAGTCTTCTTTGACCAAATCTGGTGCATGCATGACTTCCTCCCTCTCTTTTCCATGCTTTCAATAAATAGCATCCTCTTATTTTGTTGGAGTTGACTACCTAGTTAGTTAGGGTTAATTAGAAGTTTTTCCCTCTATAAAGAATGGTCAGATGCCCCTTTTCACAAGGTTGGATGTTCTAAGATTATACTTGCATTTCTAGTTTAAGTAATACAATCATATTGTTGATATGTTGTAATCATGTTTTTAAGGAATAAAATGATATTATAATTTGTTGCATTTGAGTTAGTTTAGGGAAGACTCATTCAAGGGGGGCCACTTGGTGAGAATTCCACCCATTTAGTTTAAAAGTTATTTTTTTGTTCAGTAACTAGTCTTGGTTTCAACAGTTGTTTGTTCCTACAGCCATTGGAACTTTGTTTTGTAACTATTCCTGCAGCCAAGGAAGACAGAGTAGTTTCTTGTATGTTTGCTGATATTTCTATTTTTGTCATCCATTTTTAGTCCAGTTATTGATGCTCAGTGTAGTTGTTGATTCATGCTCAGTGCTTATGTTAATTTCTTTCCAACATTTTATTTTCAATGTTGTTTCTTTTCTAGTTAAAGGATCAACAGTTTGTTACTACAACCATTGGAACATTGTTTTGTGATTGTTCCTATAGCCAAGGCAGGCAAAGTAATTTCTTGTTTGTTTGTTGATATTTCTATTTTTTTCATCCATTTCCAGTCTAGTTGTTGATGCTCAGTGTAGTTGTTGATTGATGCTCAGTGCTTATGTTAATTTCTTTCCAGCATTTTATTTTTAGTACTATTTATTTTCTAGTTAAAGGATGACTACAATGTAGTCCTAGTGCACATATAGTGCTGACCCATTTCAAGTTCACGTCCTTGGGTTGACAATGAAATGCACCTTCATGATGAGTAAGATAATTGCTTAGTGTAGATGTCTAATATTTAAGCCATGACTCTAAGGGCTTAGTTATTGAACCATTAGACAAGGCCAACAAATGTCATATTTATGTCCCTGATTCATGACTGGAGCTTTGACATTAATTGTGGTAGTGGTTCTCTTTGTATTGGGTACATTGATCATTTGCTTGATTACTTCATGATGGTGCTATGTTGCATTTGGATTTTGGCATGGATTGATCAGTTACAAGTACTCATGGATACTTGGAGACTTAGGTGATGATTGTAGTTCTCTTGTGATTAGAGAAATTTGCTTGAGATGGTTACTCTTTGGAGGTTTCAGCAGGAAGACCAAGGGATTTTCACCTGGATATGGAAATGAGTTTATGATAGACAGATAGAGGAGATTGTTCTTGGATTGAGTCATGATGGCTTGGTTATCCAGAAGGAGTATTCTCATTCCCCACTCTTGGTCTACTCAGCAGTTTATGATTTGAGAGGTATTTTCCCGTTATATCTTTCAGATGTGTTATGTTTCATGTTTTGATTTCTCATTGGATTGAGTTGATTCATGGTGTTTGATTATGGATACTCGTTTGAGATTTGGTCAAGCATGATTTTATGATGCGTTATCTTTCATAGATATGGATCTTGAGCTATGGTTAGTTAGTTATGGAGGATTCATTTTTTGAGATGTTATGACATGGTTATCTCCTTGTGCATTTGAGTTTATGATATCATTTTTTGATGAGGATTGTTAGAAGATGGTTTATGGATTGATTTCTAGTTATGGGGATGGTTTCAATGAGTTTGATCTTCTTGATTAGAAAGGCTTACATCCATGTTGGAATTGTTACATTGATTCATATGTTGTACTTCATCTATGAGATTAGGTGTTATGGATGTTGTTGAGGATTTTCATTTGGGGTTGTTTAGGAGATTATACTTGACACAACATTACACTTTTGAGGTATTGGTAGGAGAACATAATGGTTTACAGGTTTCTCTCTTCATGGTTCCTTCCTAGATGTTCATGTTCAAATGTTTTGGGAGGACGGCGGCAAAATGTTGTGAGAGATTATGCAACTCTTGGGTTGCATGTGTGGATCATTGTTATTGTTCTTGGTACGTCATGCTTTCATTTACTTATCACACCTTGATGTATAGTGTTGGTTAGTAGACTTGATATGCTTTGACATTACCTATACAGTGGGAGTTCCTGGATATGTATGTTTTTCACTAACAGATTTGATATAGGGAGTTTGGTTACAGTTTATAGGCTGCATATGTTCTTGGCATGAGTTTACTATTGTATTGATACCTTGGAGGTATGGATGGTTGGATGTATTATCATGTGTTGTAGATGTTATTTCCAATCGTGTAGGTTTTTCAATTGACAACAGCTTGGTTAGAGCCTTTGTTATCACTTGGATTTGATGCTTGTGCTCACGGATTGGTACATCTTCACCTTGGCATGTTCCTTTTCTTCCATAGGTGGCATGTTGGAGGATGAGAGGATTTCTTGCTTGAGATGGTGGTTATTGTGTTCTTATTGCAGGTATCTTGATGCAGCACGAGAGCATGTTACAGATTCATGTGGTTTCATGTATGGCTTTGATGATGTATTTCATGTACTGATCCCTTATGCAATGTATACAAGTGGGAGAATGTTGGGATATGGTGTTGTACACCATTACATAAAATGATTTATTATATTATTATAATTAAATAATTATTTAGTTTTGATACACCTCGGTGGTGGTGTTAATGACACTAGGTAATTATTTGGGGTTCACTTGATGTTGTACTGTAACATTGTATTACTATTTAATGTGTGGGAGACATGTGATAATAATTTAATATTGGAGAAATATTAAATAATGTGATGTCTTAGTACCCAATATTAAATAAGGGGTTAGTGGTTTTGTGGTACATGGTTTTACCTTACCACTAGTTGTATTTTGTGTGAGCTTGTATCTATAAAAGCAAACACATGTGTAGTGGTTTAGGTTGGGCTAAGTGGTTTGGTTGTCATTATTGAGTCTTCTTGTGGAGTGCATTTGTGAAGGATGGCATGGGATGTGTGGATTCATGCTTGGACACATGGGAATGCATTGAAGGGCTTGATGCTTCAAAGGTGTTCATTGTAACTCTTATATTTGCTTCATGGTTGATTAATATGATGGAGTATGGATGCTTTTGGAGGCTGGTTTTTTCCCTCTTGAGGGTTTTCCTAGGTTATATCTTGTGTCATCTTTGATGGGTATGTTGTCTATTCTCTTGCATGTGGATTATGAGCACTTATTTGCATTGTTATCTCATTTGGGTTATGTGGAAATTGTCATACAATGGCTACAAATTTCCTTACAGTTTTTTCACCACATTTCTTTTGTATTGAAGATCTGCTTGTGTAGTTCGGATATGTGTAGTTAGGATATGTTGATCAGAGGTGTTCAAAGGCATTGTATCTAGAGTTTCTTGTCATGGGTCGTTGTGAAAAGAAAGTTGTGTTCACCAATGTGTGAACTGTGAATGCAGTGTCATCTTGGAGAAATGGTTTTTCTCCACATTTCTTTGAATTTTGGTTTTTGGTCTTGCAAATCTAAGGGTGTGCTTACATTTCTTATATCTATCTTTTGTTTGAGTTGTTCAAATTTTGGTGCTCTGCAAGGTTGGATTCATGTGTTACAGTATGCGGAAGGTTAATTGGTTGTACAAGATGAGTGTACTCTTCAGGTGAAAGTTGTTGTGAATGAATTTGTTGGATTTTCAAGGTGTTTATGGAATATTCTAGACTGTGTTTGAGTGTTGTGTGTGGTTTGCAAGTAATCTTTG
Source organism: Sequoia sempervirens (assembly GCA_007258455.2). Lineage (NCBI taxonomy): Eukaryota > Viridiplantae > Streptophyta > Pinopsida > Cupressales > Cupressaceae > Sequoia > Sequoia sempervirens. Next base: position 30,283 of record VDFB02387812.1, on the reverse strand, counting down.
GATAAAAGGAAGCATGTACTTAAATGTTCAATGGTGTTTACACAGGTTCTGTCAACCTTAGGTGTTTACACTAATTGCGGATTTACTTCGGTGTTTGTGGAAGTATGGTGTGGCGTGTATGAGTAGATTTAGGTTCGAATTAAGGTGTGGCATGGTTTTCTTTCATTCCTCTCCAACGTGAGAATGTTTTGGTGTTGACCTAATTTGAATTTACATTTTTGTGGTGCATAGCCGACCTTGTGAATTGTTTTCAAGGTTGTGATGGGTATATATGTGTGTTGAGTTGATGGAGGATGTGTGTGTGAAGTGTGAGTTACACAAATTGTGATGTGAAATGTGAAAGTGCAAAGTGAAGTGTGAGATTTAATGATTAAGACTACTAGAAGCAGTGAGTAGAAGGTGTCTACATTCTTTAGAGAGAGAGAGTGTGCACTAGTGGTGTAGTGATGGAACTTTTTTGTTGATGTGAGATGGATTTCTCTTTGTAACAATCTTCTTTCTTCTTCTTTCTATTCTAGTAGTGAGCCCTTCTTTTTTGTGCAGTGAACCTATTGTATACAGTGTTACAAATACTTTATATTGTGAGCTAATCCTCACCGTGGTTTTTCCCTTTTTAGGTTTTCCACGTAAATTTGGTGTTATGTTGTGTATGGTGTTGTTGCTTTTTCAATTTTTGTTATTTTCTTATAAGTTAAACACTCTAACAGTTTAAAGGCTAATAAGGTTAGTGTGGATCTGAATATGAACGGGGGTTTGATGTTTTAATGAACAACTGATTCACACCCCCCCTCTCAATTGTCTTGTGCATTCAACACCCTTGGAGCCCTTGTCCACTCAAATCAAGCTCAATTGGGTTATTAGTTTCTAGGCTATCTGTATTCATATTAGAATAGTGCATTTTCATAATTAGCTAGTTGCATAATTGCATTTCATCAAAAATCCATTTCCAAATCCCTCCCCACAAACTACACACAAAAAGGGAATTACAAATCAAGGATTGGTCGGCTCACCTTTCAGATTGCAAGTTAATCTCATGTCCTCCATCTTCAATTCCCCAATGTTATGTAAGTTGATTTATCCTAGTTAAATCCTAGGAACCACATTTCCTATAAAACAATTATGTTTTCTTATGATACTATGAGGGTAATATTGTGCTAATTTTATTAGTTTTGTTAGTGTATAATATTAGAATTTTCTATTACTATGAAATGTAATATTGTACTAATTTTATTAGTATTGTTAATGTATTATATTATTATTCTATTATAGTATGATATAATGAATCTATGTTTTTTTTTGGTTATATCTTATTAATAGATAAGTAAATTTGGTTAATTTCTTTTTTTGTATAATTATATTAGGTTTCTATTTTTTGCATAGTATGATTATGATTAGTGTATTATTTTAAAATTGATAATGGATGGTATTATTTTACTATATGATCTTATTCATATATTGATATTTCATTGTTGTATAAAGATCATGTTATTATGCTTATAATTATGTGTAGTACAATATTGTTATGAATCTTATATTGTAATATTTACCATATTATATCATTCTATCACATATTATTAATATAGTAAATCATAATGAGAAATAACAATTAATGACTTAAGCAATTACTTTAGTATGATACATGATTATATAATATATTATTGTTCATACTGAGTTGTATTGCATGGAAGGTTGTAGATTTCTTTTAAAAAAATTTGAACAAAATGTAAAAGAGGAGATATGTTATTTGTAATAACATTGTATGTAGAAATTAATATTTCAAATCATTGTCATAAAAGTGAGAACAAGAGAGCATAATTATTTTGTTTTTTTTTTGTTTTTTTAAGAAGGATTTCAAGTTGTTGAACTTTATATTTTGGTAATAGTTATGAATAGTATTGTAAACACGATAATTTCATAATTTTCTTAGAAAAAATCAAATACAATTTTTTTTTGAGAAGAAAAGTTTACTTATATGTATTTTCATAGTAGAAAATAGTATTTGCAACTTTCAAGGAAAAATTATAGTTTTCATGGATCTACTTACTTCCTTATAAATATTATTGTGTTCATGGTAAATTAAATAGTTAATTTATTTTTATGCATAGTTTACTTCCACTCAAGATATAATAATTAGATCGATTTTTAAGAATTCCCCAAAACACAAAACCTTTAGCTCACATTTTTTTGCTTATCTAAAGCTTGCTCTAATTAAACCTCAACAAGTTATGCATGCATAATTCTACAAATCCAATCCTAATAGTTTCATAACCATTAAAGCAATGACTTCACAATATGAGGAAAATTTGGAACAAGTTTTACCACCCAAGGACTCCAAAATCTCATAAAAAGACAACAATTGTTTGAGGCAAGGTTTGTCTCTCATTATAGGCTTTCATATGCTCATTTTTTTATCACAAATGAAGAACAAGTGTCTTTTATAGAGTTGAAACCATTTACTATTGTAATATAACACTCCAACAATTTAATGTAAATTGTAAATGTAATTAGATATTGTAGACGTGTCATGTCTGTTAGTTTTAGTTCTATTTATTAGTCTCTTGTTTACTGTTGAACAAACTCCAGTTAGTTGTCATTCAGCGATAGTTTGTTGTCAAAATAGTTGGCACTATTATAGATTATTGATGAAGTTATTTGCAACTATATATATGTAATTCTATCAATTAATAATATACAGTGTGTGAGTTGTTAATTCTTCAACTATCCTTTTCTATTCTTTTGATTCTATGTTGGTATTAGAGTTGTTGTGCAAAGAGAAAGCTCCTAACCCTTGTGAGTTGTTAGTTGAGAGAGTAGTTGTTGTTGCACTTGCAAATAGTCAAACACCAGTTTAATCACTAAGTGAAAGAGGGAGTGTAGGTTGCAAGAAGAGCAATGTTGGTTGAGTAGAAGACCATGTACTAAAAATTTAAATAAATCCAAAGTCATTTTAGTGTTGTTTATGAGTTTTTGTGAAGAAGTTTGGTGTTGTTATTCCATTATTTTGAGGTGTCCATCTGTGCAATTCTAAAGCCCCTACTACTGCTCAAAACCCTTTTGTTGTGAAACATTCACAAAGGTTTTTTTGTTTTCTTCACATAAGTTTCTAAAAATGGAATTGCCTCTAGAAAAGTTTAATGGTCATAATTTTCACACATGGAAAGTGAGAATTATACAAATGCAATTGATGAACAAAAATTTATGGGGTATAGTGAATGGTACGAAAGTAGTACCTACAAATGCTAAAAGAAAGATTGATTGAAAAAGTAGAGATGAACAAACCAAGTCCATTATTGGCCTTGCTCTTTCAGATTTGGAATACAACATGTTGATTTAGAAAAAACATCTAAAGAAATGGATGAATTAAATAAATCGTTTGAAGCAAAAGCAACAAATGTGAAGTTCTCTTTGAAGCTAAAATTATTTAGATTCAAGATGTTTGATGAAATTACTATGTCTAACCACATAAACAATCTGAGATCTCTCATTAAACAACTAGCAGAAGTTGGTGTTGTGGTAGATAAAGAGGATTGTAAAGCTATCTTGTTAAATAGTCTACCTTCAAAATATAGCAATGTTATTTTTACTCTTAGTCAGATGCCTTCACAGTCTTTAGATGACATGATTTTAGTTCTCTTTATTGAAGAAAAGAAAGCAACTACATAGATTCAAGAGGAGATGCTCAGCAAGAGCTTACATTATACTCAAAGAAAAGGATGGTAAAGAGAATGATAAGTGAAAGTGAGATTGAAAGTTACTACTGTAGAAAAATAGATCATACATCAATTAATTGTAAAATTCGTGCTAGTGATCTTCTCAAAGGGAAAGTTAAAGAATCAATAAATATAATTATTGTTGAAAAACCACTAGAAGATGACTTCATTGAAGATAAGAAAATTCCTCTATTTTGAAGAGGCCAACACTTTGAAGAGCAGGAGGGATGCAATAGAGGATTGATAGATACTCAATAGTCTAAGGTGCTTGTGGATCAAAGAAACTATACCTCATTGGGATTATGAGCCATACATGTGAGGATTGGTGTCCAATAGTTCAGAGAGGGATCCAAAATTTGGAAGTTCAGCATTATACCTTTGTGCAGGTGATGAGACACTTCATGTGGAAATGGTGTCCAATGATGTTGAAAACTTGAATTACAACCAAGTGATTATACTTGGGAGCACCTTGAAAAAAAATTACTTGTTTGAGAACTATTTTCAAAGAACAGCTTCTACATAATGTATCTCCTTTCATTTTTATGTTGTTGGTTAATTTGATATTGTAGCGTTAAGAGGGGGTGGTGGAATATAACACTCCAACAGTTTAACAGAACTGTAAATCACATTAAATATCTTAGACGTGTCTTGTTTGTTAGTTATAATTTTATTTATTAGTCTCTTGAGTATTGTCAAACAAACTCTAGTTAATTGTCATTCAACCACAGTTTGTTGTCAAAAAAAAATAGCACTATTATAATGATGGAGTTATTTACAACTAATATATATTTAATTTTGTCAATGAATAATATACAATGTGTGAGTTGTCAATTCTTTAGCTGTCCTCTCTTTTAATTCTACTTTTTAGAAGCATAGGAACCCATACAAGTATGGATTGCACTAACCTCTCGGACAATAAATGCACTTGTAAAACACTAGAAATTACTGGCTACAAGATTTTCTACTCTCTTCTAAAGTTTTATTTTTCCATTTATAGATTTCTGGGTTGTATCTCCACATTTCAATATGTTTTTGATGGTGTGCTACTACTATTTGGATATGTTTTGATTGTTTTTAAGCATCTTCTTACATAAGGAAATTAACTAATTTGTGTCAAAATTCAATACTTTGAGAATGTTTGTAAAGAAAAATCTGTAATTAAGGATTCATAAGAGAGTGCTTCCAACATTTTATGGATCATAATGTTATGACCAATTGATATTTGATGATGCTATCCACATTCAAAATTAGTCACGAAAAATATACATATCTAGATTCATTGCTTCCACAAGCAGCACATCTACAATCTAAAAATTTATAGTGATCTCACCTTGGATATCCCCAAGGATAGATTCATTGAACATATATCATAGTAGCATGAAAACATGCCTCTTGGAAGATGGCTATACCATTAAAATTAGGATCCGTGAGTAAATAAATAAGAGCACAACCATACCAGATTGCAGATATGGGAACAGAGACAGAATCCTCATTCGTATTCTGAAGCTTCCTAGTAACTAATGTGGTATATACTGTGCTTCATCAGGGGGTGTTGCTTGCCAATAATTTCAGTTTTCCTTTAAGTAATGCACAAATGAGCTTTGGAGAGTATCAATAATCTTGTGGCTCAAAGCCTTCTAACTGCTCAAGAGGTTTTTACCTCCAAAATCTGGCACAGAGTAGGGTAGAGGAGCTAGTAACCGTGGTGACTCACTTTGCTTTACTTGGTCTTTTGTCTGGTAAGTTGAATGACCCTCAAATTTGTACAGTAACTTATTGGTAAGTTAATTGTTTAAATCTGTTGTTTGGGACCCAACTGATCAAAGACATAGTCACATCCAGCTGAGTTTTGGCTGGGTGTCAAATCATTTTTTTTTGTCTTACTTGTCATTAAATGGTAAGTTGTTTTCCCATACGATTTGTAAAAAAAAATAACTTTCTTATTTATTCAATACATTAAGAAATAACTTTTAATAAAAATCAAAAAGGATTGTAATTCTAGTTAAGCACAATAGGTTAGGGTGATGGTATGTTTCTTGATTACACCATCCATCAAGATTCAAACCCTGTAAGTATAATGTAAGGGATGAGGCTGTGATCATGCCCCAGTCAACTTTGGTAAAATCAGTGCCCTTATTCATTGGCTCTCAACTGAAGAGATATCAGCATAGACTCGTGCTCCCATATTGAATTCATAGATGATATAAAATATTCCATAAAAAAAATTAATATAAGAATAATTTGATACTAACCAACTCAACCATTGAGTCCTCTCCCAATTGTGAATGACATTTATCTTATGTGGCTAACTCATACTATTTGCATACAATACTAATATTTACCTTCTTTAATAATCCTCATCTAGAAGGTGACCACTTGGGAAGAAGACAGACTTAGCCAAAACAAAGATTTAGGAAGAAGACAGACTTTATCAATTACAGATTTAGGAAGAAGACAGACTTTATCAATTACAGATTTAGGAAGAAGACAGACTTAGCCAAAACAAAGATGTTACTCTTAAGAAAATTCCTGGGGTACCACTCAAAAGAATTGATCAAGCTCTAGCATGTATTCCAAGTTCTTTGAAATTCCTAAGAATTGCAAGAGGGATAGTAATTTTCTCTTGTATTTCGTTCTTTTTAGATTGCAGAACTGGCAGTGTCAATACAAGACTAACTGAAAACACAACTAATAAGCAAGAGCTGTATATTATACTAAAGAAGATTTTCTAAAATGAGAACTAAAATTCATTTCATAATTTGTCTATCCATTATCTCAAATTTAATCCAGAGAGCTGTACAAGTAGGTGACTTCAGAATGTCTGCACCCAGTTTATATGTGGCTTTATTATACGCTCCTGTAAGAAAATATCTACTGAAATAAATGAAATAAAAACTCTACAAATGAAACTGAATTTGCTTACTGGTCACCCATAACTAAGACCAGATTTTACTACTTCAGATTTACAGTAGCAGGTACATGATATTACAACCATTATTATGATGGGCTCAAATGAAGTTACAACTTCTTAAAACCATAACTGCAAGATGAGGGAAACACCTTTAAATGGTTTAAGTTTATATAATGATAACTAAATTTCATTTCTACAGACTATTTTCTGTGTTTTAGTTCTGTTACTAGCAAAACGCTGAATTGAGAAACCAATGTTCTGTGACCCAAGGGCAGTAAGACACAAGAAGCTGGAAAAGACTTGTGCGAGGTTGTATGTCTTTTGCTACAGAACACATGCAAATATACCGGAGGAAATCGTTGTCCAAAACTGAAGCAGAGCCTATGCAAGGCTGAGATCTCATACTAGAGTATAAGAAATGAAGAATCATCGAAGAATTTGACCCATTTTATTAAATACCTCACCTTCCTGTGGGTTTCACAAGCTGAGAAAACTCCAGAACCCCTGCAGCTTCTTCTGACTCACCCACACTCCTTGCATCAGTCTGCTGATCTTGTTGATCCTCAGTCTGCTGATCTTGATGATCCTTTCGTATAAGAGTACTTTCAGAATTTTCATCAGATTCTCTGATATGTGGCAAATTCAAGGAAAAATAGGGCAGTTGGGTTGAGCTGTTAGCGAGTGAGAGGCTCCGATCAGCAGCCTCTTGCAACTGCAAGACATACTCCAAATTCCACAGTACATCCCCCATTGAAGGCCTGTTCTTTCCGTCATCAGCTAAGCATTTCTCCGCAATCTCTCCAAATTTCCTCAGAGAGCCTGGACTATAAGCCCCCGCAAGTTGAGGATCAATTATATTTTCCAACATTCCTTTCTGCTGCCAATGCATGGCCCATTCTGCAAGATTTATTTGCTCTTTAGGAAGAGTGGGATTGATAACAGGCCTTGCACATACAACTTCAAACAACACAACGCCAAAGGAATAAACATCAGATTTTTCTGTCAGCTGCTGTCTTCTGAAGTAATCTGGATCAAGATATCCAAAACTACCCTTGACGGCTGTACTTACATGAGTATGATCGATAGCAGGTCCTGTTTTGGACAACCCAAAATCCGCCATTTTTGCTACAAAATTTTCATCAAGGAGAATATTGGTGGTTTTAACGTCTCTATGGATAATTCCCCTTTCTGCTCCAGTATGAAGATAATGTAGACCCCTAGCGGCGCCAATACAGATATCAAGCCTTTGCTTCCATGATAAGGGAGGTAAATTGCTTCCAAACAAATGGCTTCTCAATGTACCATTTGCCATGTACTCATAAACCAAGATCATCTCATTTTGCTCCTCGCAAAATCCTATCAGGGACACCAAATGGCGGTGCCTTAACTTGGAAAGTAGTTCAATCTCTGTTTCAAACTCTGTCAGACCTTGTTCGGACTGTGGATTTGCTCTTTTTACTGCAACCATAACACCATCTTCAATTTCTCCTTTGAACACTCTCCCAAATCCTCCAATCCCAATGATCCTTGATTCATCAAAGTTGTTGGTTGCAAGTTTTATATCTACAAAGGTAAATTTCCTCCCTCTTCTTACAGTAACCATTGTATTGCCACTATTTGAAGTGCCCTTTGAGGCTTTGGTGGAATATGCACTCTCTGATCCAGCATGCAAAAACAAAGGAAGCCATCCTGGAGAATGAGGCTTCACAGGTGTTCGCTTCTTCTTGCGGCATAAAAGACACAAGACCACAAAAACAACTGATCCTATGAGAACAGCCCCTCCTATTGCTCCTCCTATTACAGGCCAGAGAATTGAATTTTCTTCAACTTCAGATGGGTTTTCAGCTTCCTGTAGCTTTGTATGACTTCCAGCTAGGTTATCCTTACTGCTCAACTTAAAAATCTCAAGCCCATTGAGGATTGCATTGTTATCTGACGCTGTAAGGCTCGGATTTGGACCAATTTGGATCCACATAGTGTTTACTCCTGCACCCATAGTGTCTGTATAGTCTGAATAGACAGCCCTGTCTTTAGATCCAGCATGACTCAACACATCAAAAGATGGATCTGCAGTCTGGTTATTGATATAGATCCCAAAAACTCTCATGCCAACCTTATCAAATACAAGCTCACAGAAATGGAAGCGAACAAGGTAGGAAAAATTGGGATCTACAGCAAAACTCCAGGATATGTTGATTTTTTGATTAACAACTTGAGCGAAGCTACTTGTCAGCTCCCTGGCTGTTTCATAGACTACAAGAGGAGCAACGTAGGAATCATTTGGGGAACTATAGCTAACAGCAGATTCATTTCTGATTGTATTGCCTGCATCAACTGAATAGATATAATACGTATCTTCCTCCCATGTTCTGGAGCCAGAATCATCTTTGGGACTGACAGAATTCCCCCCAACGTTGAGCCTATACATTGTTTCTACACCACTGGAACTCAAATCCAATGGGGACTTTTTGGAACTACTTCCCACCAGGTTCGCAGAGGTTGGGAAAATATCTCTTGGCATGGAAAGCACCTCAATTGCATTAATGAAAGCGAAGGATCCAGAAGCCGGAGTAAATGTTACCACAAGCTGAGCACTAGAATTGGCCACATTAATAGAGTACTCCTTCATTATCTGGACAATCTTAGGGCTTCCGCTTGCAGAATATTGCAGAATGTTGTTCTTATTGCTTATTTCATTAGAAACGTTTAGATTGGATAAGAGTTTCAGAGACCCAGCATTTACAGAGAAAACAGAGGAATTCACGCTATAATTCAAGAATGAAAATGGGTAGAAATGGAGTCGGAGCCAATGGCGGCCGGGGCTAACCTTGAAGCTATAATTGGCCACACTGGTGAAGATGCGTGCAGTGGCATAGACTTTAGGATAAGTTGCATTTGCATCCACTTTGGAAATATTTGCAGGGATTCCAACTGGAGAGAACGTAACATTGGTAGCTGATGAATCGCCAACCCATTCCCTGCCACTCTCTACTATGGAAGAATTTGTTCCACAGTCAATCAGAAAATTGTCAGCTGCTGAAACCATCATCAGCATTGATACAAAAGTGCTTGAAAAGATTATTCCAAAAGAACCCATTTGCTTTGTTTGCTGAGAGATGACTTTTTCTTGTGGCAGCATAACAAAACAGGTCAGAAAAGCCAGACCCGATTGCCAATATTACATTCGTGATCTTCTGTTTTGACTCTCAAATTTATCTTCTCCTCTGATCATCAAATCAACCAATGCTTCACGTTAGCACGGGATTTGCGCTTCCAATAAACGTTACTTCAAGAGATTTTCAAGTCCTAACCTCAAGGGACTAAATCAAAAATAACCCAAACTCTATGAAGAGAAAAATATAAGAAAACAATTTTCAACAATATTCCAGTCCCAAACTCCAAACACAAGCTTTGGAAACTCAATCAATCAAGCATCCAAACCTTTCAATTTCCCAAACACATTAAGCACAGCATCTGCCACAGATTCACTGCCAAAACCCGTGATTTTTATCAAAATAAAATTAAAAAATCATAATCCTAAACAACCCAAAGCACGAATTTTTCAGAGAAGGGAAGAATTTTGATCAAATCTAAAAATTTCCCTAAAGCGCAAATTTTTCCACGTACTCAAAGGCTAGATCCCTCAATGATCAAAATCTGAAATTCCCAAGCTCCCCAAACAACGCACTCTCCCACGCATGAATGACCGGAAAACACAGTTCCAATCAAATTCTCAACATTTCCAGTCCTAATAACCCCCACCTCAAATTACTCCGCAGGTAAATCTCAACAATGATCCAAATATGACCCTTCCAATCACAACTTCTCCCTCATCTATCAAATGCCAAAACTCACAATTTTAACCAAACCCCAATAGTCCCCACTTGTCTACCAACCCCTGAAATCTTCAAACCCCAGGTAAACAAATTTCCACCCTTTAGACCCCGTAAACCTGAAATATTACAACCCCAGATACCCAATCTTTACCACAGTCTAAACCAAAGATTACCCCCACAAAAAGCTGCTATTTTTCAGGGTCAAAAACACCCAAAAGACCCGATTCTTAAGCTTTTTCAGCCCAAAATGTCAAAACACCAAAAGCCCACAGCTCCCATCATCCTGCTGTCTCACCCTAAGTTCAAACAGGAGGGTTCCAGCCCAACCCACCAGAATATATGCAAATATCCAGGGTCAAAAAGGCCTCATCAACATTTGGTTTTTAACTTCACCAAATTCTTTTCCTTTCAAACGGACTTCTACCAATTTCGAAAATGAGTACGGAGATGAACTAATTTCCAAAAAGGGCAGATAAGCGTATGGTCTAGCTCTGAACGATTGGCGCCTCCTCTAAAGTAGCTGACACTTGGCAGCTTACAGCTTGCGCCAGCCTGGCCATATTTTAGCACCGAATTTTAACAATTTTTAAACTTGACAGCCAATTTTAACAGCTATTTAGTGTTTCCTTACAGTAAGTACGATATTGAAAATGTTCTGTACTTCTGCGGGCTGGTTGGCTCCCGCTAAATTCAATGCCATTTAAATAAGAATCTGGCCTTGTTCGTTGTAGCTAAATCTGACGGTGTCCTTAGCAGGAAGGACGTGCAAAATTATTGGAACACATGGACCTGTCTCTGTTTTTGGCGAGGGCAATCTGATTGTGAATAGATTGTTCCCACTGGAACAAATTTATTAAATAAGAAATCGACTTTGGATTTGACTGTGATTTTGTCCCCCTCCTGTTAAACAAATAAATGGTGACCCTGTCAACTATTCAACGGTTGAAAAATGATCATGACGAAAAAATTGTATAATTTACTTGTACGGTGGATTATTGAACGTCTTTGATCGGATATACGAACCTGTGCCGGTATTAAGAGTCTGCCAGTTGGATTTGAATTTAGGAGAGGTAAAACAATTTTTTATAAAGGTTTTTAATTCATTAGATTAACAATTCAATTGGGTCGTGGGTTTGCTCTCCATAGGTCTCGGTTTCAACCCTCTGCTCTCGTGGTTGACTGGTGGGCCTATATGCGGGCTATGACGTCCACCCGCAAGGGGCTAGTCTCCCCCAACTCAACCCAGGAACTCAAGGTATGGATGACTGGACTGTTGGGCTGAGTCTCCGGAACACCCTACCGCATAAAAAAAAGAAATTTCAATTCAGGTTTGAATTTTGATGATGTGAACTATAATGTCACAATTTAATCAATATATTGTATCATTAATGACATATAATATATAAATTATTAAAAACATTAAATTAATATAAATTATATTTAATGTCTCTTTCCAAAATTGATTGTGAGAATATCATCTATATCAAAATAAAATAATTAAAAAAAAACTTTTTTCTTAAATTGTGGTCCACATAAAAAAATTTATATGTTCTTCATTCATCTTAATTGAATAATTTTTTATACAAGATTTTGTTATAATTTTCTATACATCAAAGATTTTCTATATTAAAATAAAGTAGTAAAAAAAATCTTTTTTCTTAAATTGTGGTCCACATAACATTTTTTATAGTTCTTCATTCATCTTAATTGACTAATTTTCTATACAAGATTTTGTTATAATTTTCTATACATCAAAGATTTTGTGAGATATAATTTTAATAATAAGGAAGTATTGTGATGTATAAGTGATAAGTAGTTATTAATTAGTATATTTTGTAGTTAATCAAAAATAACTATTTTTTATATGATAATTTATTTAAATTTGTATTGGTTGAATGAATTGGATTTTATTAGTTTTCAAGTTATTTAATATAAATTGACTATAGCTAGATTTCATTTATTATGTGTATTATTCAACAGAGTGTAGGAAATATATTATTGGTGTACATGTCATTTATTAGCATTGGTAGGCAAGGTAGTTAAAGTTGATAGCCTCACAACATTTTGTATTTATTTAATACCTAAAATAGCTCAATTCCTTGTCAAAAAATTATTGTCAATACAAACCACATATTCATCTTTGTGAGAGAGTTCACACTAGTCTTTCAAATTTGTATATCTTAAAGGGATCTTTGGGAACACCCTCCCAAGCTTGGGAGGGATCAAACTATAAAAGAGGAGTATTATCCCTCTTGTTTGTCGGTCTTTTCCAATCCAAAATTTGAGTACAAATTCCATCTACTTGTGATAAATATGTTTACTTTATCCTTATCTAGGTAGGAGCCTTAGGGTCACGGGTTAGTATGGAAAAAAGCACCAACATGGTGGTCTTGAATTTACATAATTTTATTGAAAAGGTTTTTAAATGATCGAATACTTGTGTCACTTGAAAATAAACTAATTATGTAAGTAATATTGTTTTTAGAAGAGATTGATAGTTTTTTAATTATTTGTCGAGTGTATTCAAATAGGTATTAAATCATCTTCCTTTCTAGAAAATATCTACTATGAGAGCCTAAAAATGAATACACTTTGAACATATAAGAAATTTGAGAAGGTTGATGTCTATGATTGCATTCTTCTATTTTTTAAAGGTATTGAAATCTATTATTTGGTTTTTGAATTATATTTGAATAAACAACGAATACTTTGAGATTCCTCATTAACACAATTTGGTATGGTGTAGTTGTAGCTATGGTTTTCTTGTTCTTTTTGTAGTTGGCCTTAAAGTTGTACAATGATAATTACAAATGTAATGTATTCAAAATATTAAAACACATTTTCATATTGCAAGTTGAAATCCATGGATTATAAATAATCTATTTTTTCTTCTTTGATATTTGGAGGAATTGATGATCCAACAACCTAGAGAAGCCACATAGGTGCTCAAGTATAGGGAAAGCTCCTATAACCTCTAAGCCTCACTAATATTTTCTACTCACAGTCAACACTTTGAATTAAGAATCAAACTCAAGTTGGTTGGCACATGTCGTGCTCTTAGAGTAAGTAGCCAAACCAACCAAGTTGACCCTTGGGACTAAATTTAATCTATATTATATTTTTATCATATATATTCATCTATTTCACATAAATATTTAATCATTAAGTATGATATCGATACATGAGGTTATACTTAATATTTACTTGTCATTTACTTAACTTTCCTAAAGGTTTAATTTCTCATATAATAATTTTATTTTTTAACAGGGGTTGTATAACCTTTATAATCCCCATCTAATTGTTTTGAAGTCACCAGGAGACTCATAAGAGCTGAAGGATCACTAAAAAACCAAATAATCTTATACAAGAGAATCCAAATAAATATATAATTTCAATATTCTTACAACCATATGTAGAATGTACATGAAATAAAGGCAAGGGTGAGGAAAGAAGGTGGTTGAGGTAAGTGACTACCCCACATGTGTAAATGGAAAGTGTGGAAATATGTGTCATGTGTACACATGACTTGAGACAAAAATGAAAAAGTATCTAAGGAAGCTTAACCAACTACCTGTGTGAATAGGAGTCATAAGTAGCTAGACAACTAAAGATATGTTTCATACCAACACCTCCTAAGTGCAACTTAGACAAGGAAAAAGACTCAAGATAGGTCTTATTAAGGTACCCATGTATAATAAAAGTCTCTCACAAGTGGAGAAAGGAGGAAACCTTGTAGGGAAAAATCCTCCCCAAAATAAGAACAAGAGAAGGACAAATAAACCTCCTCAAAAAAATCCTTGAAATATTAGGAACACGAAGAACTCCATGAAGCATAAGAAGCTACAAATACTACCGAATAATAACTAGTATACTATTGGAATAAAATATTTTCTACTAAAATAGCTCGCATGGGTAGCGGAGTTGGCTTGGGTCGTGGGTTTTCTCCCCATAGGTTTTGGGTTCGACTCCCACTCCTAGGCTTAACTGGTGGACCGACTTGCAAGCTGTCGTGCCCACCCACAAAGTATTAGTTTTGCCTCAGCTCGCCCCTTGAACGTTGGGTTGGGTCGTGGGGATACCCCTGTAGCAACAAAAAAAAAAATCTACTAAAAAATAGGATGAGGATTGGGATCAAGGAGGAAAAAATGTGCATGACATCAAAAGCATTACTCAAACAATACACAAATGGTGATTCGCAACAATATATTGCATCAAGGCAACAATTTGAAAAATAAAACTATACATGTCAATAATCTCAAGAACTTTGAAACTAGTTGATGAAGGTAAAAGATGATTCCATTCATCCTCTAAAACTAAGGAAGAATTAACATGGTCATATGATACCCCACATAATGTTGACAAGGAAGAGGAATGGAAAATCTAACTAAAACTTTGTGTTGTCACTATAGTTCATGTAGAGGAGGAGGCAACATAAAAAATGGCCAATGTATGTACTTAAAACTACAAGAGGGTGTGAAAATAACAAGGTACACACATGAGAGCATAGGTTTTGGGAAATTAGGTGTTTCAACCTTGAATATTTTTGGAGTATTTTTATCATTATGCATTTTATCATAATTATTTGGCATATTTTATTATGTATTTTATTTAATATTTACATCTAAAATGAGGCATTCGAATTTGTGTTAGGAATTTGGTTCCATGCGTTGATACTTTGTTGCATTAATTGTATGTTGTTTTCAAAAGGTTATTTTTATCTAAAATAGAGCACCAGGCTCTTTTGTTGGATTTTAAAACAAGTTATGAAAGATTCTTGTGACACATAAGCACCATATTTAGAGGGCATTACTTTAGAATCTTGACCAGCTATGATAGACTATATTATGTGTATAGTTCCTATTTTGACACAATTTATTATGAAAATTTGGGTTCCCATGTTGAGTGGGTTAAACTGGAGGTTACAGATGATAAATTGACTTACTATTTTTAGTAGTTTCTAGTCATTTTGAAAAGTGGCATTGGAATTTTGAATTCCAAGTTGGGCACCATACCAACAAAGGATTTTTTGCATGGTTTTATAAAACAAAATTTGTTTACATCTTATTTCTTTTCCTATAAATTGGTGCTTGAAGGAGTGGATTTTAGTATGAGATTTTGCAAGTACATGGGTGTTGGCATAATTTGCTACCAAAAAAATCCAAGTTTAATTTGTTTGTGTTGCTCTTTTAATAACTTGTTTCCCAACATATATTTGGTGTTATGTTTTTATTGTTTGTTATTGATATGTATGTGTTTTTGGATCATTTCTATAATTGTTAGATCATATTTGATTTTTTTGTATAATCCTCCTCTCAATATTAGTGGAGGAAGTTGTTCAACTACATTAACTTCCTTATAAGGGGCATCAAAGCATAGCTAATTTTAGTTCTAGTTGTTTAGATGTTGGTTTTTAAGTTAATATAGTTAAGTGGGTGCTTGTGCAAAAATATGCATTGTGATCTTGTTGTAGGAATCTCCAGATAAAGTGCACACCAGCGAGGATTGAGGTGGAAAATTTCTCATGCACAAATTTGAGATGTGGAAATTAAATATGGAAGATCTATTGATTGATTGTGATATGTGGGATGTTGTTGATACAAATGTTTAGAGACCTACAAATATCAATTTAGCTACTCAATATGATGTAATGGATAAAAAAGAAAAAGGTCTAATCAGATCATGTCTTGCAAATTATACTCTTATTAATGTCCATGAAGAGCCCACTACAAAAAAATTATTGAAGAAACTTGGAGAGATCTATCAATAAAATTCTTTAGTGAACAAAATATTTTTGGGAAAAAAGCTATATTTCTTAAGAATGAAGGTGAAAATATTGTTGACCACAGGTAGAAGCATTTGATATGTTGGTGGCCCAATTAAAATTTGTGGGTGTAAATATGGATGAGAAGGAAAAATGTCAAATAAATTTTATTGTGTTCTTTACCAAACTCATGGGATAACTTGGTCATGACCATTGGGAGCACTTCAATCACCTTGAAGGTAGAGGATGTTGTTGATTCTTTGATTTTAAAGAAATGAGGAGGAAGGTGTATTTGAGTGCCAAAGAGGCTTTGAATGTTTGATGAAGACCAAAATAAAGAGGTAAAAATATTGAAAGAGTAAACCCACAATAGTGAGTACCAAACTTGAGTCATTAAAATTTTCAATTTAGATGAAAGAGAAAATTAGGAAACACCTTCGTTCAAAGACATATCTTCGAATAAAGGCACCTTTGTTCAAAATTTATGTAAAAAATATATTTGAACAAAGGTTTTATTCATTTGAAGATTGCCTTTATTTGAAGGCATTATTTTGTTGATTTGGAAATAATAAAATAACACCTTCAAATAAAGGCTTGATCTTTGAATGAAGGCATCTATAAACAAAGGTCTCACCTATTAATAATTAAACAATAATAACAGCCTAGGGTTTTGAGATAGTACTAATAATTGATGCTACAATGAATATTTAAATCTATGTGATAATTAAATGCATAACCATAAATGCACTTAGCTCCAAATTTATTAAAAAAATTGTGACATGTGTCAAGAACCAATTTTGCATGCTCTCAAAAAATTAGGCCTTGACCAATGACTCCATTAAATCTAGAAAATTGATCAAAAGTGAAATTGACATATGGCTAAATCTTTCTCACATATTTGATCTAATTGAAATATAAAATTTACAATTTGCTTGTCTCACCTTGTTTTACCTTTATTTGAAATGGCATTATGTGTAGAGACATTGTTTAGGAGTTTTATAGGCAAGGATATTTTCTCCTTTGGCCAAGCCCCTAATGGTGTAGGAGCATTCAGGTTCACAAGAAATCTTGTATCACTCAAAAATATTTCTCACTTTGTTTTCAGTCTTTGCCTTATTTTGGTTTTGCAATAATTGATTTTGATTATTCATTTTGGGAGACATTTTCAAGTTGAATTTTGGTCAAGTAAGGAATTATCCTTGTAGAGGAGCTAAGAGGGTATCTTTGGTTCAAATTTAATGAAAATTGGACAAGGATTGGCAAAGTTATGGGCAATCAGAGCTTTGGCCCTACCTAGGAACAAATCAGAACTATGAAGTGTTCTAGGAACCCCAAGAACTACTAACAAGTTTTAGTTCCCACCGAGAGGCCAAAGCTCTAAGCCTTAGTTTTTTCTATGAAGTCAAAGCTTAGAGAATTTTTGGGAACAACTGGAATCATCAACAGTTCTTGGAAAAATCACCAACAAGTCTCCGAGATAGTTTTTTTGTGAGTTTGAAGCTCAGAGGAGTTTTGAGAACCACTAAAATTACCAACAATTCTAGTTCTTAGTGGAATCACCAATAGATACTTAGTTTTATGTAAAGCTTCTCAAGTCAAAGTTCATTGGAGTTCTAGGAACCATCAAAACTCCCAATAGTTCTAGTTCCTAGTAGCATTGAACCAACACATCTCAAGAATTAGCATTTCATGAGAGTGATCATAAGTTTGAGAGTTCCTAAGGAGGTTGGAAATTCTAATAAGTGTTTGGTTCTTGATGAGGTTCTAGAACCACCGACAAAAGCTACAATGAACAAACATTCAAGGTTTTATAAGGAGGTAGGAAACTCTAACAATGCTTACTTCTTGATTAAGCCAAAACTCTTGACATGAAGAAAAATGAAGAAAAAATGTGAGCACTTGGAAAATCCAATTACATGTGGACACATGGTGTATTGTGATTGAATTACAACAATTGAACTTGGACTCTTCAAATAGTTGAACTTCCACACATGGAAGTATAAAAGATGGAAATTGATGCATTTGGTTTGGTTGGAGAAGTATGGCAAGAAGATCATCAAAGAAAGAAGAAGGTTGTAGGCTTGAACTAGAATAATTTTGTTTGTACTCTAGAATGTTGCCAATAATAAAAAAAAAATGAAATTGTTTATGTTATTTGAACATTGTTGGTAATTGATAGTTGTTGTGGCTGCATGATTGGGTTGTTCGGTAACGAACCCCGATCTTGAGTGCATCGTCTAGGTATGACAATTCAACAATAATGAACAAAAATTGAAAACAACAAGAAGCCATTAGTATACCTTAGATGATGATGATGCACTTAGAATTTTTTATAATTATCTCACATGAATACTCTTAGATTTAGATCTTGGATGATACTAATGATTTAAAACATATCTTTAAATATAATCTTTTATTATACACTTTAAAATAATTTATGATTTAATCAACTCATAACAAATAATAAAAAAGAATAATCATAATCTAAATTAAAAATAATAATTAAAAAATTAAAATTTTAAATATTTATATAAAAATTAAACTTGATTAAATGTAAACCTATGAATTTCAACTAAGATAATGAATATCACTAATCAAATATAAAGTTAGATTAAATTAATATTAAAATAAAATTATTTATAAACATCCAAATAAAAGTACACCAACTTATGTACCACTCAATATATTAAAAATATACCACCCAAAATAATCCAAAACTCCAACCATTAATAAAATTATATCTTTAGAATGCCCATTTGCCTTTCACATGAATATAAATGATTTTCAATTATCTTCCTCACCCAAGGAATCGGCGAAGTTTAATAATTTATCGGCATTTTCATAATTATAATGGACACAATAGATTCGCTATTTTGGTTTTAAGAAAACCAAAAAAAATAAAAAATAAAAAAGGGATTTTAATTTATTACACAAGGTTTCACATCTATATTACCTTTTTAAAAATAAATGAAATATTAAAATTTAATATGCGGTAAGTGATGGGAATTCGAAAAAAATATTAACTCTAATAATTTAAATGACAAGTCTATAAAAAAATAAATATTAACTTCAATTTTTAATTGAAGTATGTAACCTATTTTTATTCAATCAAGTTAGCCTATATTTTATTGAGGTTATTAATCTTGATAAATTATAAATATTTTTAGATTTTTATAAATATAATTTTATATATAGAAGGTTTATAATTTAATTGGTTGAGTGTAATTGATAAAGGATAATTGTATGTTTTTTAATTAGGAGAAAGTTCTAATAGTTGTGATAGTATTTGTTTATATAATGTCCAATATTTTTAACAATATTGGATCAATAGTTGTGACTTTAAAGTTGTGAGTGTTGATGATGACTATCCAGAATTAAATGAAATGTATTCTTTAGATGTAAAAAGCAACAAATCATGTGATGCCACATTAGCACCCAATAAAACATGGTGTAGATGCACAAGTATCAGTCTCACTTTTTTTGGGGCCTTTTTGGACACCTTGACAAAAAACATGTTGATGCGGCATCATATTTGATGATGTGGCCTTGAAACTTTAGTTATAAACAAGGGACTTGCCAAGTAAGCCGTTGTAAAACATTGGGATTGATTTGAAATTTCCACGTAGGATTTTGAGAAGCATGAAATTAGGGTGCTCAACTACTGAGTCCTCTCCCCTAAAAGCAATCAATTAAAGTTTAAATTTCTAAGAAATGTGATTAGATTAGGTTCCATCTTTGAATGATACTTGTTCATGAATCATCCAATACTGTTTTCTATTATTATTTTTTTTAAACATACAATAAAAGTTTATAGACACATTTTTATTTTAAGGCATAGTTATTTTTAAATTTCAAAGCTTACTCCAATAACTTAAAATGATAAAGTGATTTTTTTTAATTTAAATGGCAAATCCCTTAATTGAGCAATCCTAAATTTTGACCAAATATTTTGTTATATCAACTTCATGTAAACGTCATCTTTCTCGTATTAAAACAAATGCCTTTGGGTACAACATATTTAAATATTATTTATATCTTGACAAACAAACTCGGCCCTTTCGTGTCTCGTAAAGGAAGGCATAGCTCAAAATTCCTCGTGGGAGTGTTGGCCAATATAAACACCCAAATTCCACGTTGCATGTGAGGTGTGGGCATTTCTCCCAAATTTGAATGCATCAATGTTGAAAGGTATTTTATTGGATGTTTGAATTATTTAATTATTTCATATAAGAATATGAATGTCAGGTTTGAATTTTTTTTTTAAAATTAAGAATTGTAAGTATATATTTTATCAAAATTGTTTAGGGTACAATTTCAATCTTATTTCTTATAATATTAGAGTTTTGCATTTTGTAAGAATCTGATCTCTAAAAGTTCATTTAGAATCATTTAACACTGGGAAATTAAGGATCCATTTATAGTTGAAGTATTTCAAACTCACTTTTGAACAATAAATAAGTTTTGATGAATGTAATGCTCGTAACATTTTAAAGAGATAAGATCAAAATTATGTCTTAATTAATTTTGACGAAATGAATACTACTCAATCCTTAACCCTATAAAAAATATTATTCATACATCTTTAATACATATGCTCAATATCAAAAACTATTGCAGACAATACTTGACCTATGAATTCCTTTTTGGAGCTATGAGAAAAAACAAGCCACCACAAACATGATAGTAAACTCGGCCTTGGTAAATATATTGTACAACTTATGTAAGAAACCCTTGTGGCTTGGATATTGGACTTTTTTGTACAACTTATGTAAGAGTCTTTTTTGTAGCCATGTGGCTTGGATATTGGACTTTTTTGTACAACTTATGTAAAAGTCTTTTTTGTAGTCTTGTGACTTGGATATTGGACTTTTTTGCCGTATCACTATTCTCTCATCTACTTTTGTAGTTACATTCTTGTAATTTTAATTACTTTGTTCAATATAAAAATAATAATAATAAATTGAAAAACATTTTTTTTTTAGAAAACCTCTAAAAAAACTATAAAATACAAAATAATAAAACAATTACATTGAAATATAACTAAAATTCTTTTATTTTTTTATTGATCAGCACAAAAGAATTTACAAAAATAAAACTACATGTAGTAGTGTAAAACAAGACCAGCCAAAATACACTCAAATATAACTAAAATTCTTTTAAGACACAACTCTTATTTTTAAGGGAATGCAAATATCTTTTGAAAGGCAAATATCTTTTGTAAGCTTCACTTTCACACTGATATAATTTTTATGTTAGGTGCAAATTTGTGCTCCCAAATGATGTTAAACCGTTTAATATTTATTAAATCCATTAAGTCTCACCACCTTCTCCCATAATACTTTGAATTAATTATTAGAAACAATTCCCTATTAATCATTAATCCAATTATCAAAGGAAACACTTTAAGGTAGAAATTAAGCAACACAAGGTGGTTGACCTTTTCCTTTAAATCTATTGTCTTCTAATATATTTAATAGAAAGCAAACCAATTCATTGAACTTCTAGCAAATATAAAAGTTGTCTTATAAAAGTACATCTTTAGGGATGTTATTGAGCAAAAGAATATTTTCCTTGTAAGAAAAGATTTGATTAAGTCTATCTTAAAGAAGTGATAATATTGTATTGGAAATATAAAGTGTAAGGGTTAAAAGATTAAAAAAATTGATGAATTTTTATTCATGGATAGATAATTTTATTTATTGTGGAGAAATTTGATGAGTTAGTTAAATTTTCTAGAGGAAGACAAATGGAATGGGATAAATTCTTTTATGAAAATATTTTGTTTCTTTAGACACCTAAAAATGACTAATGCATTTTCATCTTATCATTATCCTCATCAATTATTCTATCTATATTAATTAAAATTATTTAATTAAGCTAATATCCCCTCTTTCCATCCATTCATTAATTCAAATTTCAGCTCCTACCTATCTCAAATTTTCGTATCCTTTGATCTTTCCAATTAATCTCCACCATTAATGAAATATCAAGTGAAACATATAAATAAAGTCTTCATTCATTCATATCCCCTAGATCATAACTTCATATATCATTAGATGTAGAGCACTAGAACATTATCAAGAAAACTATTATTATCAATAATTATCGAGAGATCGGGAAAAAGTATCGTTATCAAGCATTATCAAGGGAAAAGTATCATCTATCTACTATCTTTGAGCAAATAGATCATCATACCATCATTGTGCTATCATGTGGTTATGCTATTTTGAAGGGCAACCCAAATGTCAAGCATTCAAGTTACTATCAAAGAATCAATGGAGCAAATCAAGGTCTTTGTTGTGATATAATTATTTATTATTTTATTTTATGCATAGATCTTGAGTTTTATTGAATGTAAATTTGGTAATTTCATTGTGTTGTTACTATTTTTCATGATTCACATTTTCATCATCCACAGTTTCAATTTTTGAATGTATATGGTGAACATTCTTCTAAAGGAATATTACTAGTTGAACCAAGAAGATATTATCCTCTTATGCAAGACTGCACAATTTCAATTTGGTATCTCATACTTTGATAATGAGTTCCAAACCAAGATAAAGTAGTGGTTGAGAAGGAAGTAGGTAAAGCAAAGGGATCTTACTCTCATGGACAAGATTTTGGCACTTACCTAGAATCTTAAAAGTTAAATTTGTTAAAGGATCATTGTATGGCTCTTGATTGGAAAAGGCCAAACAAGTAGTGATTGAGTATGACGATTCTAGTTAGAGAACATACTCCTATTTTTAAGTAGATTAATGTCAAGAAAGGCATCAAATCTTCTATTGCTAAGCTTTCTCGATGATGGTTACTATGTTGGCATCTTTACCCTCAACTAGTATATAATTTAACTCAGAGGAAATTCTACAAGGATACTTTAACATTTCTTGGACCTAATTCCAATTTTCATGGAAGGTCCATTATGTCCTTATTGTAAGGGAAGACATACTTGAATGGAATAAAAGACACAAACATTTTATATATTGATTTTCCTAGAAGAAGCCTTGTCATTGTTTTAAGAACAAAAATCCTTCTTGTTGGTTATAAATAAGTCATATCAAGGAAAAATCTATTGTTAATAATAAAAGACTTCAACATAATAATTATTAACTAAATAATAGGTCTTAAAGTTCAAAAAATATATTTATATATTACTTTTTGCACATAAAACAATGTAATTATATTTTATAAAAGAATGTGTATGAGCGAGCTTGCAACTTTAGAGATAGAACTCCTATATATATATATATATATATATATATAGATAGATAGATAGATAGATAGATAGATAGATAGATAGAAACGTAATAATTGTAAAAATATGAGCCTTGGATCTACACAAGCATGAGTCCTATGCATCATAGTGTCAAAGGTTCAAGTAGAAGATTTAATCTTAGATTATAAGTATCATTAGCTCACATCAAATGGAGAAGTTACACAAAAAGGAATCTCATGAAACTACTGCCCAAATTTCTACTATTTATTTATAAAGGAGTCATTTGCTTTAATCCACCCCATAAGATTCGTTGTCCCAACATGTAATTATCTTTGAAGAATAACTTGAATTACCATCATGAAACACCGAAGATCATACAATCCAACCACTTTCAAAGCGTACCTCCAAATATTTGTCCTTATTAGTACCCATTTCTTTAAAAGATAGATAGAAAAATGATACAAGTTTTGTTGCATGCAAGAGATTCATTTAACTAAGCATCATTCCTTACTTTTATTGAGTGTTGGTTTAGAAAAAGGATGGGCCTTAGCATCTTTGTATCAATTTTCATGAACTAAATAAAATTTCCATTAAGGACAAATTTCCCCTTCCAATGGTTGATGATCTCTTGGATGGACTCTACGCTATTTCTTCTCCAAGCTAGATTTATGATTAAGCTATCATTATATTTTCACAAAAGAAGAGGACAATCCTAAAATGACTTTTGAAACTCATGGTGACCATTCCAAGTTCCTAGTCATGCCATTCAACCTTAGTAATACATTGTCAACCTTTCAAAGATTGAAGAATAAGTTTTTTTACACATTTATCCAAAAGCTCTTTTGATGAATCCTTGTGTACAATCAAACATGTGGAAGACCGCCTATTGCACTTGGACTAAACCCTCTAAGTCTTTTTTATAACAAGTTATGTACCAAACACTCCAAGTGCTCATTTAGAATTTAGCACACAAGACACCTCATATCTAAGGATGGAGTCAAGGCATATCTAATTAAAAAGTAGGCTATGAAAATTGACCTAAACCTAATTACCATAAGCTCATTAAAGACTAAGAAAATTATAGCTCCCTTTACAAGCATTTCTTTTAGTGGTATGAAATGATAGAAAAATAGTTGAAATTCTCAAAAAGGCTATGTACACTACTCTAGTTCTTTTTATATTTTACTTCTCCAAAACCCTTGTCATTGAAACCGATGCTTCAAGAAGTGGAATAAACATTGTTTTTATGTAGTAAGGGAGACCCTTTCCTTCACTAGTAAGGAAGGGCCTAAATGGAAGAAATCTCCCTTGTTGAACCTATGAAAAAAATTTAGTCATCTTTCACAAAATAAAATAACTCTTATTACAAGTAAATAAATAAAATAGTTTTAAAGCAAAAAATAAATAAAAAATTAAGTAAATAAAATAGTTTTGTGTCATTTTTCATGTATTTGCTTATCTATTTATGTGTCTATGTGTGTATAATAGTTTAAATATATATCAAAATTTAGTAGTCATATCAAAAATAAAATGGCTCTTCAAGTAAAATTAAAAGAATAATTTATTTTCATTAAACTATAAATAAAATTACTTAGTAAAATTATTGAAATAATTTGTTTTCATTTTTTTAATTATTTTGTACTATTAATATAGCTACCGATTAATGTGTATTCTTATCATTTTGGTTTCTCTTTGTGAAATGTATTCTCTATAATCTTTACACTTCCTATTAATAAATATCTTATTTAAATAAAATTGCTACATACTAATATAAATATTTTAAGTACATCTAATTAAAAGATGTTGATATACATCAATCTATAAGCACCAAAGATGGATATCTCTTAATATCTTTTAGATAGATGTATTTCTAGTGTATTTAAGGTTTTGATGATAGACTATATATAATGTGATCTTAAATAATACAAAAAAATTGACATTTTTTTCTTCTAAAAATTCTCATATTCATCATAAATATTATATATCAATATTTATAATCTAACTTTATAACACCTCACAAATTATTTTTTAAATGGTATAATTGAACCCTTGACTATAAAATATAAATTTGTTTATAGAATTAAATTATTATAATTTTTGTTAAAAATATAAAAAGTAAGATAATAAAAATTTAAGTTTTCATAATTTAAATTCTAATTCCATTTAATTTAATTATCTTATTCCAAAAAAATAAAATAAAAATTAAGTTTTTATAATTCATATGATTATTTAGAATTTTTTAAAGAATCATTTGTTACTTTTTACATCAATATTTTAAACCATACTCAATGAACATCATCAAAATTATAAACAAACTAGAATTATTATTATTTTCGTGAAAAATCTAGTTTCCTTTATCTTAGAATTAAAAAATAAAAAATAAAAAATCATAAAATATATATGAATGTGCGTGTTCTTTAATTCTTTACTAATCATTAACTTATATCATACACATCATAATTTAATTTTGAATTAGATTTATATGGATATGATGAGTTGAGTTAAGTCTAAGACAAATAAATTTAAAATTATAATTGATAAAGAAGAAGAGATAATAATGTGTTTATCTTTTTCCTTCAATTTTATTATATTGTGATAACGATTGTATAACAAAACAAAGACTTTAAAAATGTGCACTTATGACATTAGAGTCCTATAACATATTTTTAAATATAATACTCTAGACCCCAGTTCAAACAAATTTGATAAACAAAACAATAAACAACATCTTAAAATATTAACTTTAAAATGTAGAAATTTAAAGCATTCCAATCCATTAGACACAAAAAATAAATAAAATAAAAATATTTACGAACAATTAAAAATATTCTAATTTTTATAAATTAAATCAACTTAAATTAAATATTGACACATTCAAAATTTAAATTTGATAATTATATAACCATACTAAACATTTTTATCATTAAATACAATCAATCTTTTTAAAAAATTATATTACATTTCAAAAGAAATTATATTGCATGATTTTTTTTCAAACAAGTCATCAAATTTTCTATATAACTATATTTATATATAATTCTATGTATAAGACATATTAGTATTTCAAGAACACTTTTCAAATAAATAACCAATAATTTTTTTTTTTAAATTACTTGACAGGCAGGGTCGACCGTCAAATTTAGGCAAAGAGCCAAATAATCCGCGTTCCTTCCGTAACTCCGCGTTATTGGAATGAAACAAATAAAAAAGTCAACTTTCAACTTTACCGTTAAACAGTCACGTCAACGTCTTATCAGTCTTTTTCTATTCTGACACCGTCAATTGACGGCAGGTGGTCATTCTTGGCATCTAGAACAAAAAGCGCCCCCTGGTTGTTATACTTCGCAATTATTCTGTCGCTGATATTATTATTTTATTTAATATTGCAGACTGCAAAAATAATTGGATGTCCTTCCATAGCATTTACTCATTGATAATTATTCGTCCTTATCCATATCATATGGCCCAAAGATTTCTAGGCTAAATATATATTATATCAAAAAGCTACATTAGGCACCTATCCATTTGTCTATTTGTGGGCATGTCCTATTATATGTAGTTTAACTTTCTATTATTTTTAATTATGATATTTTGTTTTGACCTTTTAATATATATATATATTTTATCGGTTAGTTCTCAATTTATTGTATCTCGTTTTTTTATCATGATTATGGATCATTGAATGTGATATAAAACATTATACAAAAAGTGTTACACAATTCAATGCAAAAGTTATATCAGATTTAGCAATGATGTTATAGAGAATTATCTCATATTTCAAGGCTTTATATTTTAGTGTTCATTAAAACAAATTTCATTTTCATTTTATTTTATTAGTTTAATTGACTTGTTATCTTTACGTAGGTAGACACAAGTGTGTAAAGTGAAGTCTAAACATGACTAGGGGCATGGCCAACAAGTGAGCATGAAAATGTAAGGTAAAAGTTGTAAAGTAGGCAATTTTTGTCATTACAATTATATATTTTTTCCTAATAATGTACAACATCTTGGAGGTGTTATTCTAGTATTTTTTTCTAACCTATTGTTCCCCATTACAAATATCACCCATATGCTATGAAAAATTCTATAGTCTAATATGAAGCTCACACAACATATGAATGCACTACATAAACAAATTAATAATATTGTCGAAGGTAACCCAAACATTGCCAAAAGATTTCCACAATCCATAAATTAGTAGATGAATTAACTTCTAACACTAATAACCTTGGATATATGTTATACAATGAAGGGGAAATTTATAGGGTCAACTCCATCTTTTCAAGAATACAACTTGTGGCAATTAGCTTTGCTCATACTCAAGTATTGGAGAGGATTTTAAATGTTATGCATTTCATGATTATGCTATGCTATATTTGTTATCCTAAACTTATGGTAGTTAACTATCTCAAATTTCATGAAATTATAGTCCTTTAAATTAATATATAGATCCATTCCAAAAGAATGTGATGATTTAGAAGGATTCAATTATGTAGTATTGAGTTAATTTTTATCAACCTATATTTTTTCAAGAGGAATACAAGGGAATCCTAAATGTTTATAGTGTTAATTCTTCTATTAATTTTATAATAATCTAAGAATAATAAATGATTTATAAGAAAATTATATCTTAGACTAACATAAATGAAATAAGCTAAAATACAAGATAAGTAAATGTTAAAAATTGTGATTCAAAAATAGGAAGAGATAGGAGTGTGTGTCTTTCTCCATATATTGTGGATATGTATTGTACTTGGTGCTAACTACCTAGTAGAATAGAGACCAAAATAATATGTAGATGACTATGGGTGATTGAATATGATGTTCTAGACTTCTAGAAAAAATCAAAGTAGTGAATTTGACTTTCATATCTATGATCTGATCTAAAACCTATGATCACATCATTTGTTTTTGAAACTTATAATTTCTTATTCACATGTGCTAGACATTTGAGATGAGACATAAAATGTTAACAAACATCTTTAGAATCTTTTTGTACTAGGGTTGATGTACTTCACTTCCTTTAGCCTTAGTCAAGACCCTCCCATGTTATGTACAATATCAAAGACATGTGTACTAAAATATGCATATATGAAGCCTAATACACACACTATATGTTCGTT
This sequence comes from Sequoia sempervirens, assembly GCA_007258455.2. Lineage (NCBI taxonomy): Eukaryota > Viridiplantae > Streptophyta > Pinopsida > Cupressales > Cupressaceae > Sequoia > Sequoia sempervirens. Next base: position 1,726 of record VDFB02387812.1, on the reverse strand, counting down.
GAATGATTATAAAAACCTAGTATCTACCAAAAATTAATTCCTTTTCCTTTTTAATCAAATGATATATAACTTAAATGAATAAAGATGGCTACTCAGTTATGTGAAACTAGTTTATTGGGACATTATCTTTAAATGTAATAATCTAGATCCCACTTTAAACATAGTTGGCATAGAAGCTAATAAACATGGCCAAATTCTAAAAAATGTTAGCCTTTCTTTTACAAGAATTAAAAATTAAAAATAGGGGATACAATCACACTAGTGATTCACCTAAGATACATGATTGTGTGATATGGTGTATATGGATGAGTATAGGAAACATTGATCAAGAGGAGGGATATTTTGTGGTTTTGTCCTATGTTTGCACTAAATTTACCCAAATTAGATACTAAATTGACACATCTACCAACATGACTAAAATGAGTACAAAAATAGAGTGGAAAGCTATGAAGTATGCACTATGAAGTGGAAAACTATATATATAGTCCCTATTTTAAAATGCATGCTAAAATAAATAAAGTAGTAAAGTTGTAACATTTGGATAATATGGAGATAGCCACCTAAGACCTAGAGGCCTAATGGAAAGTACAATGAAATGAGATCACTATGACAAGAATAACATGTATTCCTATCAAGAATGTAAATAGAATGGTTATGTGGATTGCATATTGTATGAGAGGCCCTTGGTTATATACACCAAGGTGATACACATGCTAACATAGGTTATGACAAGTTTCTTAGTCTTATGGTATGAGACATAAAGTGATAACCACCCTACATAAAATTAAATAGACTAGTGTGAAGAGGACCTAGGAGGTAAACCAATTAGGTAATATCACTGTTCACACCAATACACCCCCCCTCCCGCCGCCCCTAAAAAATATTTTTTTCAAAGGGAAAGGAGTTGTATAACTAGGTCATGCAAAAATTAGCAAGGAAAATGGAGAAAATAAAAAATAAAAGAAAATTATGAAGGAAAAATGGAAGGAGGAGAATGCAATAGCATAAAAATGTTCTCTATCATGTAAAGAACAAACAACATGCAAGTATACAAGAAATAAACCCCCCTAATAAAAAGAAGTAAAAACTAAAGCCACCATTAATATATAAGGGATAAACCCTACCTGGAAAATAATAAAGAAACCTAAACAATGGGGTTGAAGGCTAGCTCAAAACATTCACAAATCACACACAAATGAACACAACCTAACATAATGATAAGGTCTCATTAGATTTCAAGGTAGGAAAAAGGTTAGAAATAGGTTGATAGATCTCAAGTAAATGTAAACATAAAAACAAAGTGAAAAGAAAAAGAAAAAGAAAACGAAAAAAAAGAAGGGAAAATAACACACATGGGAAATCACCATTAATGTAGAGTTAAATGGTAGGTTAAGGTGACATCATATCCCAAGCATTGGGGTTTTAGAGACACCTTTACAGTCATGCTAGGATGATCAAATTTGAAAGTATGATGAGGGTGACATATCAAACTCTTGAAAAGTCTAGTCTACAAAGAAAGGTCGTGGTTTTGGAGATTCCTTTGTAATCATGTTAGGATGAAAAACTCTCAAAATTTGACAAGAGGCAAAATACCCAAATAAATCACAAGGAAACAAGACAAATGCAAAAGTGAATAAAAAATAAAAAACAAAAAGCAAACAAGAAAAATAAAGAGACAAAAAAGGGTTCCCTATTTTTCTAAGGACAATAGGAAATGTGTGTGCAA
>VDFB02387811.1:0-28702 GCA_007258455.2 Sequoia sempervirens | reverse complement strand
TACTTTTTATAGACACAAAAATGCTCAATTAGGCATACATAAACTATTTAGTATTTACAATAGATATATTCATATCAAACTAAAGATTAATGAATCTAGTAAGTCAAAATAACTACACAGAAATATCACACACCTCACTTGAAAAGGATACCTCTAGAGTTTCAGAACTACGAGTAATCCCTACATGCAACAATTTGATAGATACGAGGACAATGAAATCAAGGCCACATTGGAGGCCAAGTTCAGATAACCTAAGCATATTAATGAACAAACAGTGAATTCGAAGCTTCCCACTACTTGGCCATTAGAAATTCAAGATCGTTGACAAATCACCCTAAAGTTTAATTATTGTTTATAAGTCATTCACAATGATCTTTGTAATATCCTTTGAATTTTTCTAGATCTTATAAATTTACTTCTTCTATATAATATAGATGATATAATGTAGATCACAGGATACCTAGCAGACATACAAATAATATTTCATTTTGAGTACTCTGTGAATATAACTACAGTAAATATAGGAAATGTGAAGAATTGTGAAATATTTGATGTAAAATCCAAATCTATAAGGCAGCTATGTCATAAGATTCAGAACAAAGAATATCAAATACATCAGCCCACATATGCATAAACAATACTTTAATATTATTACAGGATGACTTACCTCAGCAGCTTGACCCAACGCACCTACTCTCCTTTGATACCCCCTTCTTTCTCCAGATTCTATCACCTACATCTTCGGCAAGGTCCATAACCTGGATAGAGGTGATCCCTGAAGATGGATATGGATCTTCCATGCCATTCATTGCAATGGCTTCCTACTAAAATGCAGATGATAACCCCGTTTCTAAAAAAAAACTAAAGATTCAGGTTGATATAAAAATTGATGCTACTCTGGTACCCATATATGACATCATGGTTCCATTTCATGCAACCACCATCGAAGGTGATACCAGCCATCAAGATGGAGGAAATTCTTAATCCCTGAACATCGCTATATTTGCTGATTTTAGCTCTCTTTTTTGTATTCCTCTGATGGCGATTCACACAATTTAAATATCTTATGCAGTTGTTCTACCTCTGTTCTGCCTGGCATGATTGGCTTTCCTCTGAACAACTCTCCAAGAAGTCAACTAGCACTCTAGAGAACTATGGCTACTCCATATTCTATAACTCCTAGGAGTAACTCAGGAGGCCGATACCAAAGTGTTATCACTCTATTCATTAGAGGTTGCTTTTGGTGTGGTTGGAAGAAAATTCCAAGACCAAAGTCAACAATTATGAAAATACTGTTCTTATCAACTAGCAGATTAGATCCCTTGATATCATGATGTAACACTCCTCTCTCATGACAATGGTCCCGCCCCTGAAGCAACTGTTGCATCCAAAATGTAACAGACCAGTCCCTCTGAGCATAAGATAGAGTCCTTTTTTTTTTGTAAAATGCCTTCCTCCAAAATAGCTCCATTTTCTCCATTATTCTCGTTAATGATGCACATGGGATTCCCTCCAAATAACTCCTTGTATTGCATAAGCATTTGATCATTAAATGTGCATGATTGAACTACCTATCCACGCACTGCATGAGGTGTCCCAGTAGAGTCTCCTCCCTCCTTACTTCTCTTCCTCTTTACTTAAAACCCCATGAACCCCTCTTTTCCTTAGGAAGAATCGATGAAAAGTTGTTTTATTCCCAACTCTTTAGGCATTCAAAAAACAGTGTGTTTGTAAAGCAAAAGAGTTTAATTATTATTATTTTTTACCACTCCAAGTTTTTCATTTGATTCAACTAGACGATACAAGGCAACATCTATGGTTTAAATAATAAGAAGGCTAAATATCTCATAGATCGAAAATAAGGATAATATGAAACTATAGCGCAATAGAGAATGCACATAGAATGTTGGCATCAATAGCTACATAATAAATATTTCTATCTAAGTCAACAATCTGAGGGTACAGGCGTGGAACAAATTGGTGATTCCACCCGAATAGGGTAAACAAAGAAAACATCAGTTTTAAAAGATCCGATAGAGCCATAAAATCTAATGGTCTAAAGTACCAATATTATGGAACTTGAATGGGTGAGCACATTTGGGAGGTGTAAAGGTAATTACCTCAAAGTTTTTCCAGCATCCTCTTTGCCTATGCCATAATGAAAGCTATGGGAAGAAAAGATTCACATCCAATAAGGTGTAAAAAAATGATAACATGCATGCAAAACGTGGTAGTCTAGACAAGACGCATGCAATGTTTGTCATATTGCCTCAAGAAATGTGGTTTCAAAGATTGTTTTCATCGTAAGATATGCACAAAATGGATTAGAACATCATAAGATATACGCTGCATCACAATTAATAAAAAAAAATGGCTACGGTTGGAATAATTGAGCCATGATAGAGCCTAACAGTGGATAATGAAGGGATGCAAATACATCTGGGGGAGACTTGATGATTATAGTTGCAGATAAGAGAGGATAACCGGCATGATGGCATTGCCTATAGTTACAAACTACACTCCAATTAAAGAATAGTGTTAGTTATATTTATTTAATCCTTCATTCATATAAGAGCTTATCACGAAGCCTTTTAAATCCACTGATTCCTAGTTAAAAAAACAATCAAACAAAGACACTAATCAATCACATTATTAACAACATGCTATCAAAAAATTATCTCTAAAGGAGAGACCAAATCACATATGGCTTCACGGTCAAGACGAAGTGCAGAGGGGGTATTACATTAAACATCCTTAAGACTTTTCAAGCCTTTCAAAAAAGACCCGTGGTGACTCTAGAAGCTGCAAATGAAGCGACACCATCATGACGACTCAACTATTTTTTTTGTTGTTGTTACCTTTTCAAATTTTGGTCGGTTATGGACAACAAAGAGGGATTTACTCATCCGCCTATTTAATTGTATCTATTTTCATATGTTAAGTCTCTCTAGACACTCTTTGAAAAACTCTTGATTTACATTTTTGTTGTGAATGAAATTACTGTTTGTCCTAGTGCATACAATTTATGAAGATAATATGGTATTCTTGAATCTTGGTGTCTCATCTTTGTGTGGATCATCTAGTTTTCTTCATGATAAATTTTATTCCTTAGAAGGTGTTAAGAGCATAGTTTATCTCTTAATGTGATTTAAATAATTAGTCTTTGAGTTGGTTCTCTATTTGTTGAATCTTGCATCTGATATTTAGGAATTTTCCTAATATTGGATTTTCCTTTATTGCTTTCCAGTTAAAAGCATACATGATATTTGGTTTTAGCATTCAAATTCATTGAAAATCTAGTGAGGGAGCTGTACCTTGATAAAATTTAGAGAATATTTGTTCTTGTTTAAGAACAAAATATTTAGAGTTGTTGGTTTTATAGCACCATTCCTTGATATAAGGATTATATTATCTCAAGGTTCCCAATTTGTTATCCAACATTACCCTATGTAGGTCATTGATGAAGAGTGTCTCTTTTGTTATAACATTGACCCTACTAGTAGGGCCAACCATGATAGAGGTGAAAAAATTACCATTGACTTGAGCATGAATGTAAATATGAGAGTATTCTCCATGACAAGGTAAGTCCTTAATCATGAAAGATATGTCAGGTATGTCAACCTTATGATTTGGAGGAGAGATTTAAGTGATAGATACCATGTTCACATATGCAACATCATTAGATGAGGCAAAAGAAGAAGTGGTGATAAAATTGTTGGGAAAATGTGTCTCAACCTTGTAATTATATACAATTTACTATTGATAGGATGTATTTTGGTATGTGGTGACTAATCTTGCAAATATTGTACACTTGTAGCAAGACGTGGGGTTTGGGGCATCGCCCTAATTTTTTTTCATCATTGACACATCAAGGTTTTTCTGCTGACATGCCAACCTATTTTTTCGTTGACACGCCAAGGTTTTTCCGCTGACATGTCAAGGTTTTTTTCCCATTGACTTGTTAAGATTTTTTCGTTAATGTCAAATGAAAAATGACCTTGTAAAACTATAATTCTAGAAGGTTCCAAAAAGATTACTATAAGCGGTTGGGATGTATGTAGACATTGGTGTATTTTGAGAGTCTGTTAGCAGTCGCGTTGTCTCTTGATTTTTGGTGGTGATACTCCTGTAAGAAGCTTACTTTGCAAGTATATTGTAATCTTTTTATTTTTGAATAATATATTGAGTGGATTTTGGAGTGGGGGATTTTTCTCCCGAAATAGTTTTCCCCACGTAAATCTTTGTGTTGTGGTATGCATGATATTTGTGTTTATTTGTGTTTAATTTTTCTAACTATTAAAGATCTATATATTTTTTCATTTTTTGAGCCTCTCAAGATTAGTGTAGGAAGTTGTTCTGGTACCTTGGATTCCTTACAAAAATTAGAAGAGTGAGGTGAAAAAGGGTTTGTATAAATATACAGCGAACTATTGGTCTTAGCAATAGATTTATGTGAGTTCTTTTCACTATCAAGTCAGATGTTACTTCTCTCTATGCGATCCTAAATTATATGTCTATGGCACACACATCATTTGATGTCATGTCCATGCTCTTGATGCTATTGGTAGAACTTAGAAGAATCATCAAGTAGGGTATGAGTTGTTTTTAGGGAGAAGTCTAATCTTTGGGAGGGTGATCAAGTTATATTTTAGTAACCTCAAAAGTACACTTGATTAAGAATCAAATAATTTTGTGAAAAAAAATTATGTTGTGATCCAAGTGTACTAATTTTAGTTGTTTCAAGGATGGTCACCACATTAGCTATTGCATTATTTTTCTTTGACTCTCCAAAAGAAGACACAACTCTAAAATTATCAAGATGTGAGGATGAGGTTGAAGCCTCATACTAGGCCAATGTTTGTTGATAATCTCATAATGCAATACATAGATGAGCAAAAGAAGGATACTTCATTAAGGAAACTTGTTACCTTAATTTTGACTAGAGACTTCCCATGATAATTCTTCGAATGTCATGGTTAGGTTGGGCATAAAAAATTTACAAAGATATATATATTTGTAATGAGAAATAAAATATATTAGCTTCTCACTAGGTTGCTACTTACAATGGACACGATCGAAAATAGTGACCTTGGAGCCAATGTTCGCCTAGAACTACTGCAAGAATTGATTCATAAGTTGATCAAAAGAGAAAATGGAATTATTAGGAAATGATAAATGTCATTCCAATACAATCTCCTTAAGGGATCATGGGAAAATTTTTGCTAACAAATCTACTCTTGATACAAAAAGCCACTACACAAAGAGGTAAATGTATTAGTGTGTTTATGTGGATCTCCTTTTACACTATACTTTTCATACTTAGGTGTCTCAATCCCTTGGGACATGGGATAATTTAGGATGTTCAAAGAAAGAGGGTTAAAATGATAGTAAGGAGTAAGGGTGGAGTATGTAGCAATGTTAATTAGATTAGCAATATGAGACTACATTTGACCCATGTTTTGCAACATAGTGTTCAGAATGGGGATTAAATGGTGGGGGAGGTGGATTAGCCATTGTGGAAGAGACTTGCACTATGGGAGTTTGAGGTGAAGAACTAGGTCGAGGGATGATATTCCCCAAAGGATTCAAATATGTACATTAACTCCAAGATTAGTAGGAGGCATAAACATAGCATTTGTGTTATTAGAAGAAGACATAGGAGGTATGATTAGTATCTACCATGTGCACATACACCTTAGGCATCAGAATATTCAACTCAGTTCCAGTGACATCTGATTGAGCATCATGAGATTGACTCAAGAATAACATATATGAAGGTACATGAGTCTCAACACAAAGTAACTCAAGGCCCTTACAATCTGAGATGAGCAAGTCTCTCAAATTAATGACAATAGGGGTGGCTTGAGTAAGAAATCTATCATGGTTAAGGAAATATTCAAAGTGTTTTAGGTTCTCCTTCAAAGACTGAACCTACTCAAAGGGGACCCTAAGAGTAGTTTCATAATCTATGGAAGGAGGAGACCCCAGGGGAGAATTTGAAGGAGAAGAACTCCCAAAGGCTAGCTAGGAGCCAAAAGGATTGGGATTTTTAGAGAACATCAGGCTAAGTCTTGTAGGACTATATCAATTTGGAGGTATGGTAGCACTCAAGCTTCTTAGATTACTACATATCTAGTGTTAGAGTAAATGTTTTAACTTAATTATGTTAATTAAGTTACCTTTATTCCTCTCTTAAGATTTCACTTTAGTTTGCATATTATGACATTTAATAATTATATTAATTATTAAATGTCTACCTATTAGGGTTTCTTTAGGGTTGCACAATCTCCTTTTATAAGGATTGATCATTGTATTTTATCTTACTCTCTGATTAATACATCTTTCATATTTCAGACTTTCAAAACCCTCTCTTACTTTTTTCTCTATACTCTTCTCTGTGACAGGTATCCCTTTGCATGCAGGTGTTCTTGGACTCTGAAGTTGGATCTGACAACTTCTACATGGTATCAAATCCAACTTGCTACAGCCTGTTCTTGTTTTCAAGATTTTGGAGCTACAAGGGTTTGATTAGACTTTCATAGGTTTTGGGTTGTTTTCTTGTGGATCTAGGCTTACTTTGTTTTTTGGGTTCATTTTGGGCCCAAACGGACCTCGTCATTGGATTTGCAGCGCCCAAAAACCCCCATTTTCATATAAAGCAAGTCTAGTTTAGCCACAGTCGATCGAAAAGGCAAATTTTTTTCCCCAAGGCATGCCGTTTGAGGTCAAAAATTTCAAAAAAATCAAAAAAATCATTAAAAAAAGGGCTTTTTGGATTATTTTTTACGTGGTCAATGTTAATTGAGGCCACTGCTCGCCAGCCACCAAGCAATCGCTTGCCAGCTGCTCCGACCAGCAAAGCTGCCCAGCGACCATTGGAGGGCTGCTTGGCCAAAGGCGCCGCCGACCCACCGGCTTGCCACTGGCCCACCACTGGCCTTCCACCACACCGCCGCTAGCGCTCTGCCACCTGCCTGCCCACTGCCAGTGATCCACTGCCTGAGCACTGCCAGCGCCTAGCTCCGGTGGCCCACTACACCCCAGCCGTTGGTCCTATCTAGGGGCTCTACCCAGGTGCCCATCTGCAGCCCTCTAGTCATCCACGTGACCAAAGGCTGAAGATCTTTAGCCTCTGAGGGCTTCAAGAGCATTGCATGTGCCCTTTTTAAACCAACTTTCAGTAAAATGGGCATATCTCGGGCGTTTTAGCTCAGTTTTTCAAATGAAAATAGGCGTTGGAAAGTTGGTTCCAACGCTGATCTGATGGAGTAGGTATGGTTACCTGGTTTTTCTATTTTGATGCTATTTTCCTTAGTCAAAGTTAGATAATGGTTTTTTCACTCTAGGGGGCATAACATTTGCGTCCGAACTCCATTTTTTGTAAATGAATAGGCATTGGAAAGGTGTTGCAGTGATATTTCTAGATCTGTAGTCTATTTCATTAGAAAATTTACCAGGTAAATTTTATTCAGCTTTGTGTGTGTTTACACTTTGCTCAATTACTTGGACATTCTTGCACCTACATGGGTTTTGTTTGTGTGGGATGGGTTATATTAATTTGATCTAAATGCAGTAAGGTTAGATTTCTCTTTTTTTCATTTGAAGAGTTATCATGGGTTTTTCTACTCACCCTTCTGTTGTTATTCTAGAACGGGGTAATTATGAGTCATGGGAAAAGGGTATACTTACACATTGTAGGTGGCTTAATATTTTGCCTTATTTGTATGATCCCATACCTAAACCAGCCACTTTAGAGGGAAAATTAGCATGGGATATTATTAGAGATCACATAGTAGGACTTATATTCTCTAGTGTTGATCATGACATTGTGTTGGATATATCAGACATTGATTATCCTCACCCACTTTGGACACGTCTTTGGGAGATCTATGGAGACCCAAATCTCTCTCCATTCCCAGAGGATCCTAATTCAGATTGTCTCTTAACCCTTGCTTGGAGAGATAATACACCCTTTGATCATGATACTTTAAAGAGAACTTGAGTATTTAGACACCCTTACATATTCCGATGGATCAGAGGCTTGTCTCACAGTTCTTACTCTTCAGACTGAGACTTCATCATCATCTCCTGTTGTTCTTGATTCAGTGTAGTAGGGCATCATTCACCTTGCAGACATAGCTACTTTGGAATCTTATCTTGCAGACATATCTTTCTTGTTTGTTGAGTCCTATATTGCAGATTTGGAGGATTATTTTGAGGACATTCATCTCCTCTACCTTGACAGTCAGGTTATCACTATACACCCACCATTATCAGTGCATTCAGAGGTTGCATTTTAGGATTCTCCACATCTGTTTGGATTTGACATCATTTGTTTTAGTTCAGACAATGAGATTCTTCAGCATCCTATCATGGCACACATCTTGAGACAGATTGGTTCATCACTCTTCATAGGTTTTCTTCGACATCGTCCTTTGGATCCGTTTCTTCCCAAGGGGAGGAATATCATTTGCCGCTTTAGGATCTCCTTTTGGATTCTACATCAGGCATCTACCATTGTGACAGGAGTTTCTTCATTGTGGGGGGGCCTTCTTCTCTCTTTCTATCTCTCCTGTGGAGACCATTGTATATGTACTTATATGATAGAAGTTGTCTATGGGGGGTATCATGTAATCCACCTCCTATCCTTCTTTCATTAGTGCATTTATTTTCTTTCTCTCTTTGGAGTAAGGTTTTCTAAGAACTTTCTATTTCTCTCCATTGTATAGAGATTTAGTTGTGTTCAATTTTGATCAGGCCTAGTTGTTTAGAGCCCTCATTTACTTTCCTTGCATTGTAGTTACCTTTGCTTTCTTGCACATGTTTGTAGCTGCGCTCTGCTCATCTTAAGGGGGTGTTAGAATAAAAGTTTTAACAATTGGTAATTGATTTACCTTTATTCCTCCTCTTAAAGATTTCTTTAGTTTGCATATTGTGACATAATAATTATATTAATTATTAATGTCTGCACCTATTAAGGAACTCTTTGGTTGCACAATCTCTACTCCTTTTATAAGTTGATCATTGTATTTTATCTTACTCTCTGGTTAATAAATATTTCATATTTGGGGTTTCAAAACCTCTCTTGCTCTTTTCTCTCCTATACTATACTACCTTGACAGTCCTTTGCATCACAGTGTTCTTTGGACTCTAAGTTGGATCTGAACAACTTCTCATCTAGGGTGAATTTAGGTCATAGGCCCATAGAGGTGACAGTATAGCCTTACAAAATTCAGATAATGAGAGAAGAGAGTGCAAGAAGATGGGAAGTTTTCAAATTTTAAATGCTTTGAAAAATATTCTCAAAAGGTGAGTTCATGCCGAGTTCACCAAAATATAGAGTATGAAAAGTGAACCAATAGAAAAGATAATCAAATCTTTTGAGTATCCAAATTTCAACCCTCCACTCAGGTAAGCCTTTAGATAATTGTGACCTTTAAGTTTAGCTATTAACTAATTAAATGTGTGTTTTAAAGAGCACAAAAAATATCTAAACTCTTTAGACTTCAAAAACCAAAAGTATAGAGTATAAGGGTTTTTCAGATAGCTTGAAAAATTCTCTTTCTAGGAGTAACATGTGATTGTAGGATGGCATCATGTTAACAGCAGCCATGGACATAGAGACTAAAACTATCATAGAAAAACACAAGTGTCCTATACAATGTTCTGAACATGAAAATGTAAAATATAGTTGCATAGCGAATATGAAATGATAGAAATGAAATGCTAGTGGAACTTAAATGGAAATGAAAAAAAAGAGTTTAGTATATCACCAAATATTTATGATGAAATCCAAGCTTTCTCCAAGCAACTCTTTCACCTATACCTACACACATAAGACCGAAGAGAAGGGTTGGGTGGTTGTATAGGAGTCTTCCTTAGTCAAACTGTCGTCTTGGTGTTCCCATCTCCAAAAGGCCTAGAATGGGTGTTAAAATAGACATAAAATGATAGAAATAAAATGTGCACAAAATAAAGATGATATGCTTAATGATTACAATTCCCAAACCAAAACTAAAAGTAGCAAAGCTTGCTAGTGTGCAGAGAGCAACAAGGTCTTCAGAAAGATGGTAACTAACAATTAGAAATGGGTTACTCTAAAGATGTGGAAGGAGTTGTTTGAAGGATATGCAAAGAGATGGAGAATGCTTAAGAAGTGTTGTAGAATGCCGAAGAAAAAACTGATAGAGAAAGAGAGAGTTGTGTGTGTAGTTTTTCAAAAGATCTAGAGTGAACCCCTCCTCAAGAAAAGTGTTCTTTTTGGTTCAAATAACCTCCCTGAATGATTCCCGACGAGGGTGGAAGTTGGTAGAGGCATTACACTACCAAAACACGACAAGTATAACGTCTCAATGGGCAATTCAGTCACGAATTTTCATAGGATGTGAGTGCAATGCATAGACATATCCACGGTGCACACTGATCCATGAGAAAATCAGACTTACTAATTGGGGAGCTAGACATGCCAAGTGCTGAAAGATGGTTTTGGATTGAAAAAGAGCATAATTATCTTAATTGGAACCTAAGGGGAAGACATATGTAATGTGAAATTGGATAAAACACAATTTAGGACATTATAATTATTATATCAAATAGAAATAACATTTATGTTATTGTATTTTTATATGAAAATGTTCTATTTTATTGCATCTTGCTTTATAAGTTCTATTATATAATCTATATATTTTATAATATTATTCAGACAATTCTCATCCCTTCAGTAGATTAATACTAGATTGACTTCTAACATGAACATGAATAAGATAAACCATAATAATTATAAAAAAATTCAATGTAAATTTGTCCGGGTTTAAATTCTTGCAAATAAGTGAAACTAAAACTATTTTATATGAAATTTGGCAATAACGCATCTCTTTCACAAATGTCCCATTATATGTAGCTAAGTTTGTTTTTATAAAACTTGGCTCAGTCCACACGGTATAAAATAAAAGAAAAAGAGAAAGTGACCTCCATTTACTTTATGTTGTCTTTTACTAATTTTCTTGGACTTTGAAAGATTGTGATGATGGAGATGAAGTTGCGAACAATTCGTGGTTCTATTTTCTAACGAATCTTCAAATACAGTAGGCCGGCCTCACATAATAATAATAATGAATAGAAGACTTTGATGAATTTTAGTCCCCTCAAATACACTGTAATAATCTTGTACTAGTTCTACTTTCTCATCATTGCTTTTACCATGTTTTCTCTTCACATTTTCGTTAGGCAATGTATTTGAAGCTTTTAGTGTTTCTGGTCATACGTACAATTGGAGGTGGAGGTGACATCCATACCTTAGTTTCTCTTCGTGTTGGTTGAAAAGAATTGCAATCATCCTTCCATTGAAATTGTTTAATAGGACATTTTGACGTTGATGGATAGGTAATTTTGAATGGGGATTAAATGGTGGGGGAGGTGGATTATGTGGAAGAGACTTGCACTATGGGAGTTTGAAGTGAAGAACTAGGTCGAGGGATGCTATGCCCCAAAGGATTCAAAGATGTACATTAACTTCGGGATTAGTAGGAGGCATAAACATAGCATTTGTGTTATTAGAAGAAGACATAGGAGGTACAACTAGTATCTACCATGTGCACATACACCTTAGGCATCAGAATATTCTACTCAGTGCCAGTGACATCTGATTAAGCATCACGAGATTGACTCTAGAATAACATATATGAAGGTACATGAGTCTCAACACAAAGTAACTCAAGGCACTTACAACCTGAGATGATCAAGTCTCTCAGATTAACGACAATAGGGGCGGCTTGAGTAAGAAAGCTATCATGGTTAAGGAAATATTCAAAGTGTTTTAGGTTCTCTTTCAAAGACTGAACCCACTCAAAGGGGACCCTAAGAGTAGTTTCATAATCTATGGAAGGAGGAGACCGGGCAGGGGAGAATTTGAAGGAGAAGAACTCCCAAAGGCTAGCTAGGAGCCAAAAGGATTGGGATTTTTAGAGAACATCAGGCCAAGTCTTGTAGGACTATATCAATTTGGAGGTATGGTAGCACTCAAGCTTCTTAGATTACTACATATCTAGAATTTGTAGACTAGGTCATGAAGCCCATAGAAGAGTATTGACAATACATAGCCTTATAAAATTCAGATAATGAGAGAAGAGAGTGCAAGAAGATGGGAAGTTTTCAAATTTTAAATGTTTTGAAAAATATTCTCAAAAGTTGAGTTCATGCCGAGTTCACCAAAATATAGAGTATGAAAAGTGAACCACTAGAAAAGATAATCAAATCTTTTGAGGATCCAAATTTCAACCCTCCACTTAGGTAAGCCTTTAGATAATTGTGACCTTTAAGTCTAGCTATTAACTAATTAAATGTGTGTTTTAAAGAGCACAAAAAATATCTGAACTCTTTAGACTTCAAAAACCAAAAGTATAGAGTATAAGGGTTTTTCAGATAGCTTGAAAAATTCTCTTTCCAGGAGTAACATGTGATTGTAGGATGACATCGTGTTGTGCTTGTGTCCCGTATGGACATGAAACTAAAACTATCATAGAAAAACACAAAGTATCCTATACAATGTTCTAGACATGAAAATGTGTAAAGTATGGTTGCATAGCGAATATGAAATGATAGAAATGAAAATTCTAAGTGGAACTTAAATGGAAATGAAAAAAAAGAGTTTAGTATATCACCAAATATTTCTGATGAAATCCAAGCTTTCTCCAAGCAACTCTTTCACCTATACCTACACACATAAGACCAAAGAGAAGGGTTGGGTGGTTGTAGAGGAGTCTTCCTTAGTCAAACTGTCGTCTTGGTGTTCCCATCTCCAAAGAGAGCCTTAGATAAGATGGTAGAAGTAGACATAAAATGATAGAAATAAAAATATGCTAACAAAATAAAGATGATATGCTTAATGAAAAGTATTGAAGAGTTACAATTCCCAAACAAAAAATAAAAGTAGCTTGCTAGTGTACTGAAGAAGCAACAAGAGTCTTCAAGATGGTAGTGACTTCTTTGGATGAAAGAAATGGAGTTTACTCTAAAAGATGTGGAAGAGTTGTTTGAAGGATATGCATAGAAAGAGAGATGGAGAATGCTTAAGAAGTGTTGTAGAATGCCGAAGAAAAAACTGATAGAGAAAGAGAGAGTTGTGTGTGTAGTTTTTCAAAAGATCTAGAGTGAACCCCTCCTCAAGAAAAGTGTTCTTTTTGGTTCAAATAACCTGCCTGAATGATTCCCGACGAGGGTGGAAGTTGGTAGAGGCATTATACTACCAAAACACGACAAGTATAATGTCTCAATGGGCAAATCAGTCACGAATTTTCATAGGATGTGAGTACAATGCATAGACATCTCCACGGTGCACACTGATCCATGAGAAAATCAGACTTACTAATTGGGGAGCTAGACATGCCAAGTGCTGAAAGATGGTTTTGGATTGAAAAAGAGCATAATTATCATAATTGGAACCTAAGGGGAAGACATGTGTAATGTGAAATTGGATAAAACACAATTTAGGACATTATAATTATTATATCAAATAGAAATAACATTTATGTTATTGTATTTCTATATGAAAATATTCTATTTTATTGCATCTTGCTTTATAAGTTCTATTATACAATCTATATATTTTATAATATTATTCAGACAATTCTCATCCCTTCAGTAGATTAATACTAGATCGACTTCTAACGTGAACATGAATCAGATAAACCATAATAATTATAAAAAAATTCAATGTAAATTTGTCCGGGTTTCAATTCTTGCAAATAAGTGAAACTAAAACTATTTTATATGAAATTTGGCAATAACGCATCTCTTTCACAAATGTCCCATTATATGTAGCTAAGTTTGTTTTTATAAAACTTGGCTCAGTCCACACGGTATAAAATAAAAGAAAAAGAGAAAGTGACCTCCATTTACTTTATGTTGTCTTTTACTAATTTTCTTGGACTTTGAAAGATTGTGATGATGGAGATGAAGTTGCGAACAATTCGTGGTTCTATTTTCTAACGAATCTTGAAATACAGCAGGCCGGCCTCACATATTAATAATAATCAATAGAAGACTTTGATGAATTTTAGTCCCCTCAGATACGCTGTCATAATCTTGCACTAGTTCTACTTTGTTATCATTGCTTTTACCATGTTTTCTTCTCACATTTTCATTAGGCAATTTATTTAAAGCTTTTAGCGTTTCTGGTCATACGTACAATTGGAGGTGGAGGTGACATCCATACCTGAGTTTCTCTTCGTGTTGGTTGAAAAGACTTGCAATCCTCCACCCATTGAAATTGTTTTGGACAACATAAATGAATGGATCCCAAGTTGGATGCTCTTGTTTCAACTTGATTGGAAGAGTAAATTAGAAAAGGAGCCATTAAAAACAGTTCTAACGTGATCATGTCAAGGAAAGGTCCAAGGGAAGAGGAGGATCTATGAGAGACCAAAAGTAGCCTAAACAGAGGACTAAATCTTAAGACCAATACAAAAATTTAAAAGATAAGAGAAGGAAGTATTATAATTTTAGTAAAATGGGGAATTAAAAACATTAATATGGATGTATTTCGTCTTGGCAATGTTGGTTCTATTTGAAAATCTTGGTATTTTTCTTCATAGATGATGCTTCAAGGTTTAGGTTGATTTATTTTATTAGAAATAAATCTAATATTTTTACTAAATTTAAATAATTTAAATTCTTAGTAGAAAAATAATAAAATCATTTAAGATAAATAATTTAGGAAGACATTTTTCTAAAAGTTTGATAATTTTAAAAGAATAAACATAGTTCTAGATAAAAGACTACTCCATACACACTTGGGTGTGTGTATAAAGGTAGGGGACCACAAACTAGCCATGACCACTTTTTGATTCATCTAGGGAATAATGTGAGCATGTTATAACACATTTGTGTTATGACTTGGTAGTGACTGGGCCTATTCTAGTAAATATCAAGCCATAATGCACTCACATTTTATCTATTTAGAAACAAAAAATTAAAGAAGTTAAAATTGTTTGAAATGGACCTCTTCTATCTATAATACAAAAATGTGAGAAAGGAATAACACATACACATTTTGGATTTGATCAAGTCACCATCCAAGTACCCCCATGATGTCCACAAGGTCAAGGAGGTGGTTTTTGTTTTTGTTTATAATTGTAGATCTTTAATATAATACCAATTTAGCAATTTTATTTTGATTCAATATTTTTTATTTTTAATAATTGAAAATCCTTCACACATTCATGATAGCCCTAGTTCACCAAATAATGAAAACCATAGTGAAGAGAATGAACAAACAAACCCTCAATAAACTCACCCATAAATTCCTTCACATCCTCCTCAAGCATAAGAAAACCTAATAGGGAAAATTTTAAAAAATAAAAGGAAACTCAAAGTAATGCTTCTTAGGTTGAAAAATTTAATTGGAAGTAGTTTCCATTGGACAACTTTCATCATGATGCAGGAGCATCTAGCGGTGTAGGGCAATCTTGCATCACCCAAAAAAAGTTGTTTTCTTTATTTTTTGTAGTTGTTTTGAGTCCCATGATGGCACTCAGGGGATATAAGACTGTCAGGTGTCAAAAATAGCAAAAAATGATCACTTAATATTTTTAGTAAGTCAACCTAAATGGCTCGTATGGATGTTAAAATTTACCCCAAGGAGCAGAGTAGAAAAATATTTCTGGTCGTGAAAGAATCACCTCAATACCTTGCACAGTTTGGGAGAAATTAAAGTTTTTGTCCCGAGAAATTTCTCTAATGCAGCTTCAAATTCAGATATAAAACTTTAGAGGCCTCGAAACAACTTGAAAGGTGGCCAAACAGACCTATGGTGCACGTGTTGTAGAGCTCATCGAGAGCTTTCCAATGATATGCAATAATAGCAAATCGAACACCTAAATTAAAAGTTATGGCCTTGCAAAGCCGGTCCTCTAAAAGGTGAATTTCTTAAAAAATTCTTCCTAGGCCAAAAAACAAATGGTGAGACTTTTGGCGCCAAAGCAAAAAGGGGAAATGTGTACTTTCTAGAATATTGTAGGGTGGTTATTGGGGAAAGTAAAAAAGGTTAAGTGGGGGTTGTAGAAGGTGGCCCTGATGGTGTAGATTGTGGCTCTAAATAGTAGTTTTTTCTTTTCTGAGTAGATTTTGTTGTAATGAATCAAGCCCATGAGGCTGTAGCATGTAAGATTTGAATCTATAATTTCATTTTCTAAAAATAAATGAAAGTGAATTAGTTTTCTATCTCACATCTTTTGTGTTGGTATCTATTGTTCTGATTTTTGTGGGTTTTGGGTGGTGTGGCCCTCATCAAGTGGTATTAGAGTAGGAGTTCTTGAGCTTATAATAAAGCGTTGAATGTGAGGCAGTTGCAATAGAACCTGTGAATGTGGGTTGAGTTCAAGATGCCTCCAAGATGTGCCTAGTATGGTAGAGGTAGAGGCCGAGGTGGTGGAGGAAGAGATCCACCTAGAGATGAAATCAAAGCACTCAGAAGGCAATTAGAAACCTTGCAACAAGAGGTTCAAAGAAGAGATGTGCAATGAGACAGAGATGACAGTGAAGATGAAATGGAAGAAGAACTAGAAGACGAAGAGCATTATCTAATGGATCTTGGAGAAACAAGATTGTTGCTAGCAATCTCAAGCACTGAGAAGAGACCTAAAATGGAGGTTTCAACTTTTAGTGGAAATCTGAATCTTGAATTAATTGATTGGATCAATGACATGGAGGAATTTTTCAAATTTGAGGAGATTGAAGATCCTCACAAAGTGAGGTTTGCAAAGAAAAAATTGAAAGGTCACGCCAGTATATGGTGGAAAAAGGTCCAGTTAGAAAGAGGAAGTCAAGGGAAAGATAAACTTCCAAATGGGATAGAATGGTGTGAAAATTGAAGAAACAATTTATTCCAGTCGATTATGAATTGGAGCCGCTCAAGAAGATGCAGAGCTTGAGGCAAGGGACAAGGACGATGAAAGAATACACATAGGAATTTCACAAGGTCCTGATTCAAATAGGACATTCTAAGGTGAATAAGGAGAAAGTTACTCGTTATATTAACAGGTTGAAGCCAAGCATACAAGAAGAATTGGAACTAGTAAGAATGACCACCATTGAAGATGCTTATCAATTTTCTCTAAAGGTTGAAGAACAACTGAACAAGAGGTTTGAGAATAAGCAACGAGGTGGAGGCCGTGGAGGAAAGACTTGTGGATGATCATATGGAGGTCAAAATGAAGATCAAAAGAAGGGTGAAGGTTCTAGTAGTATCTAGAACCAGAAAGGAGATAACACATACCGCCCTTGATCTAATAATGGAGACCAAAGAGGAAGGGGAATATTTGGATGAGGACTGGGAAGAGGATGCTTTCGTGGAACCTGTTTCCAGTGTGGAGAAGGACATAGAGTCTATGAGTGTCCTCAACATCAAGGAAGGACAAATAGAAGACCTAAGGTTAATACACGAGTTGCATATATAGATGAAGATGACGAGTCTTCACATTCTAAGGATGTAGAAAGAGGGGAGGTTCTTGTTACTAGAAGAGCCTTACTGAATGAAGAGAAGGAACCAACTCAAAGGAAGAATTTGTTTCACATTAGATGTAAGTGTGAAGGTAAAGTTTGCAATGTTATTATTGATGGAGGTAGTATCAATAACCTTGTTTTGGAAGAAATGGTTAGTAAGTTGCGGTTGGAGAGAAGAAGGCATCCGAATCCATACCGACATTGCTTGGTTGCAAAAGGACCATAAAGCCCTGGTAAATGAAAAAATTTATGGTAAAGTTCAAGATTGGAAATTACAATGATGAGGTATTGTGTGATATTATGCCTATGGATGTTTGCCATATGTTGTTAAAGCAGACCGCAGCTCTTTGATTGGCGAAAGCAAATGATGGACATGCCAACACCTATCTCTTTGACAAAGGATGGGGTTCATCATGTCGGGCCCTGAAAGAGGTACAAGTGCATGCAATAATACGCTAAATTTTTTGGTTGATGGAAGAAAGTTCCTAGAAGGTATGAAGCATGAGCATATGTGTTTTGCATTGATCCCTAGAGTTGATAAAGAAGATACCACTAAGGTACCTGTAGAGGTTTCAGATTTGTTGAATGAGTTTCAAGCTATTGTTTTTGATAATGAAGCTGAAGATTTTCCTTTGGTAAGAAAGATTAGTCAATAGATGGACTTAATTCCTAGAGCCAGTTTTCCAAATAAGGTAGCTCATTGTATGACTCCAACAGAAAGTGAGGAGTTGAATAGAGAAGTGCAAGAGTTGTTGCAAAAAAGATTGATTAGGGAGAGTTTGAGTCCATGTGCAGTACCTACAGTACTAGCACCAAAGAAGGATGGGGAATGGTGGATGTGTAAAGACTCTAGAGCCATCAGCAAGATCACCATCAAGTATAGATTTCCCTTGCCAAGAATGGATGACATTATCGATGGTTTGAGTGGAGCTAAGTACTTCACAAAGATAGATTTGAAGAATGGATAATTGATCTGATTTAGGGACATAAATGGAAGACAACCTTCAAACCAAGGATGGCTTGTAATGAAAGGGTTGGGTCATGCCTTTTGGTCGAATTCAATGCACCGAAAGCACATTTATGTCTATGAATAAGCAGGCTTGGAAATAATTTTAAGAAAATCTCAAGCTATTATTGTTTATTTGGATGATATTTTGATTTTCAAGTAGTTATTACTGGAGTGGTTGCCCTGATGGCTAATATTTGAAGAGTTTTGAGTAGCCAAGGAGGAGGAGATGTTGATTAATTTTAAGAAATGTAGTTTTGTAGAAAGGGAGTTGGTGTATCTGGGATTTTTTGTCTCAGCAGAGGGTCTTAAATGGATCCAGAGAAGGTGAGAGCTATCATTGAATGGCCTACACCGAGGAGTGTTACAGAGGTAAGATCATTCTTACGGTTTAGCAAGTTTTGCGAAAGCTTCATTTAAGAATTTTAGTAGGGTATTTGTGCACCCTAACCGCCAATGAGAGGGGATAGAAAAGAGTTTAAGGACCACAAGAGAAACCGCAAAATTTTGATATGTTGAAGAAGAAAGTTACAGAGAAACCTATTTTGACACTTCCAGATTTCAATAAGGTCTTTTAGGTAGATTGTGATGCTAGTGGTACTGCCATAGGAGTTGTTTTGAGTCAAGAAGCTAAGCATGTTGCCTATTTTAGTGAGAAGTTGAATGATGCCAAGAAGAAATATTTTGTCTATGATTAGGAGTTTTATGCTATAGTTCAGGTTTTGAAGAAACAGCTCGACACTATTTGTTTCCAAAAGAATTTGTTTTATATATTGATCATCAGGCTTTGTAGTATCTCAATAGTCAAGGAAAGTTGAATCAAAGGCACTTAAAATGGGTTGAGTTTTTGTAGAGTTATACTTTTTTTTTGAAGCATAGGAGTGGAAGGTCAAACAAAGTTGCAGATTCCTTAAGTAGAAAGAAAAATGTGTTGATATCTAGATGAATATAGAGGTTGTTGGGTTGAATGAACTCAAGAGTTTGTATCCAGAAGATCCAGACTTTGCAGAAGCTTGGAAGGCTTGTTTGGAACTTATTACATTGGATAGGACAAGATGGTTGAATTTCTTAATCCAAGATGGGATTTTTTTAGAGGAAGCCAATTGTGTATTCCAAGGAGTTCTATGAGAGAGAATCTAATCAAGGAGAAGCATATTGGAGGATTGGCTGGACATTTTGGTCAAGATAAGACCATTGCTCTTGTCAGTGAGAATTATTATTGGCCATAGTTACAACAAGATGTGAAGAAATTTATACAAAGTTGTAGAGTATGTCAGATGGAAAAAGGAACAAGTCAAAATACTGGATTTTATCAGCCATTACCTATACCTAAGAGGCCATGGGAGGATATTAGCATGGGTTTTGTTCTTGGATTTCCAAGGACACATAAAGGGCATGATTCCATATTTGTGGTGGTGGATAGATTTTCAAAGATGGCACATTTCATTCCATGTCTTAAGAACAATGATAATGTTCATGTTGCCGAGTTGTTTTTCAAAGAGGTGGTGAGACTACATGGTCTACCAAAGAGTATAGTTTTAGACAAAGATACTAAATTTGTTGGTTATTTCTGGAGGAAATTATGGAAGAAGTTAAAGACAGATTTGAAGTTCATTTCTGTACACCATCCACAGACTGATGGACAAAAAGAGGTGGTGAATAGGAGTTTGGGAAACCTACTAAGATGCTTAGTTGGAGATAAACCCAAGGGATGAGATTTGATTATACCATAGGAAATTTTTTCTTACAACAATTTTATCAATAGGAGCACTGGTAAATCACCATTCCAAATTGTATATGGAAGTAGTCCAAGAACTGCTTCTGAATTGAGAAAGATGGATAAGGGGGAGAAGAGTAGTGTTGAGGCTGAAGATTTTGCTAAGCAACTAAAGAATTTGCACGAAGAGGTGAAGAAACATATCAATACTTGATGAACTCACAATATAAGGCTCAAGTAGATAAGAAAAGGAGGTATAAGGAGTTCTGGGTAGGAGATGAAGTCACGGTCTATCGGCGGAAGGAAAAGTTTCTATTGGTACACATACAACAAGCAAAGATGAAGAATTTGGACCATGCAAGATCCTCGGCGAAGCATGATTCAGAAATGATTAATATGAGGTAGGAGTTTCTAGTGGAATAATATTTCTCCTATGTTCAACATTGCTGATTTGATAGGAGTATCAGCGAAGGTGCTATAAAGGAGATTTCTACAACAAATAGTTGAAAATCTCGACACCTACTTCAGAGAAGGAAGAGATAAGAAATATCAATAGTCATGTGGGTATCCTCTGAGGGTGATCCCACAATAGTGGCTTTCATAATTTTGGCCAAACTAGACACCTGAATAATTTTGAACTAAATCTTCACTTTCAGGCACCTATAGCAGCCAAACCATGAGGAATTTGAAGATGATGCAAACTAGAGTTTCGTGAAATTTTGTCTATAGATTATAAATATATTTTTTTCAAAATTTTTGGAATAATATTGCACTTCTTTTTCCATCTATCTCGAAAATTTGCCTTTTTTCATAAAACTAAGGCATTTTAAAAAGTGGACGCCACCTGTGATAATGCATAACTTTTTTTCCATGAAGGATACCAATTCTTTCGGGAATTTAGATTTGTAACTAAGGATAGTCTTAGTGATTCCACCTTGCTGTATGTTTTGTTGAATATTTTCTTTTAATCAAGCTCTCTCAAAGTCAAACCAATTACAATTGAAATATATCACAACCTGTGATACAACTTTTTTGTATGTAATCGGAATTCATTTTTCAAGGATCAAGGACTTCACATCTGAGCGTAACTATATTTTCTTAATTTTTTTTCATAATCCTGCCATTTTTCCACATGCGTAATGTGAGAGCTGATTTTGAAACCTGGTGTTTAATAAACTAAAAAAAAATACATACAATAAAACCAAAACATATCAAAATTATATTCGTTGGATAACTTGTTCTGAGGAATACCTTATTCCAGTTGGGTCTATGATGTCTCCACCTTTTTCATCTTCAAACCGAGCTCCAAAGTGCAAAATTTTAATTTTTTTTTGTGAACAATGTCAAAAATCAGGGAAAGAGGGGGTTCGAGCAAACTAGGGTTCATTCAAACCCCCTTCCATAGAGGGGTTTCCATTTGTTTTTTTTACCGATTGGTCTGTACATGCATTAAATGGGTTCGCTTGAACATTGGTTCGAGTGAACCCTCTTTTGGTTTGTTTAAACCAACTAGTTCGTTCGAACCCCAAAAATGAAAAAAATTGGCATGGGGGTCAGCTTAAAAGCTCTTCCTTCCTCATTTGAATTGTAAAACCACTTTTGTGAGTTTACCTGGTAGCTAACAAGAAACAAGCAAATGATGAAGAGTACACAACGGAGAGAATGCCTCACGTAAGATTCATCATGAGTCCTGAGGTTGAGGCTGAACCATCTGGCTTCTCCAACTCCTAAGAAGCTACGGGTGGCCACTTTTCAAATTACCTTGGGTGTCTGATGTAGGCACATCCAGCGATGTAGGAAAATCTTACATCACCCAAAGAAAAATTATTTTCTTTATTTTCTTTAGTTGTTTTGAGTCCCATGATGGAACTTAAGGGGTATAAGATTATTAGGCATCAAAAATAGTGAAAAAATGAGCACTTACAATTTTTAGTAAGTCAGCCTAAACTGGCTGTTATGGATGTGAAAATTTACCCCAAGGAGTAGAGCTGAAAAACATTTCTAGTTGTGAAAGAATCACCTCAATACCATGCATGGTTTGGGAGAAATTAAAGTTTTCGTCGAGAGAAATTTATCCAATGTAGCTTCAAATTCAAATATAAAACTTTAGAGGCCTTGAAACAACTCAAAAGGTGGCCGAACCGACCTATGATGGATTCATGTGTTGTAGAGCTTGTCGAGCTTCTAATGATATACAATAATAGCAAATCTGACACCCTGGATTAAAATATATGGCCCTACCTAAGTTGGTCCCCAAAAAGGAATTTTAAAAAATCTTCCTTAGGGCTAAAAATCAAATGATGAGACTTTTGGCACCAAGCAAAAGGGAAATTTGTACTATATAAAACATTCTAGGGCAGTTATTGGGGAAAATAAAAAGGGTTAAGTGGGGGTTGTAGAAGGTAGCCTTGATGTTGCAGATTGTGGCTCCAAATAGTAGATTTTACTTTTCTGAGTTGATTTTGTTGTAATGAATCAAGTCCATGAGGCTGTAGCATGTAAGCTTTGAATCTGTAATTTCATTTTCTGAAAATAAATGAAAGTGAATCAATTTTCTATCTCACATCTTCTATGTTGGTATTTTTTGTTGTGATTTTTTTCAGTTTTGGGCGGTGTTGCCCTCATCACATCACCTCATTTCAATATATCATCTTTCATGTAAATTTTCATGAGTGGCCAAATTAATATGTGGTATAATAAGAGGAAGGAAGAATGGAAATTTAATGCCTCAAATTTATCATACTAATAATTAAAAGAAAATAAAATATTGAAATAGGATTTGTGTGCATTGTTCATGATCCATAAACTAATGGACCCATACATAGTAGTTGCAAGAGGTTCCCTATCCATTGATGCCAACACCAAGGAATAAGGAATTTTTTTTGGGAGAGTTGGATGGTTTTTTACATCGTCCATGCAACAAAAATGAGGTCCCACAACATTTTTTGATGAAACTCTAGATTATGATTTTTTCCTCAGTAAGATCACAAACTACTTTTACATGTGTGACTTCTGAGGTAGAGGTGGGGTCTCTACATTGGATAGAGGGGGAATTTCATGCCTAGCATTAGGCATGAAGATCCCTTATTAGGCTAGATATTGTGTGTGTCATAATCCATTCTATTTTCAAGGAGATTAATAAGGTGGAGGCTCTAGAGTCCATCAACTTCATCATGTAAATCTTGTATAGCATAGGATCATGAGGGTGAGGTTCATAATTCTTGACTATTTCCTTTCCTTCATAAAAATTATGGGTCTATCCATGACTAAGTATGTGAGGATGCTTGAAATCCTTGAGGATAGGAGAATGACACATCTGTATTAGATGATATGGTGTTCATAGATGATTTGTTGAATAGGAAATTTGATATTGATGGATAGGTAAATTTGAATAAGGTTAAATGCAAGTCACTATATTTCTATTATAAATCTAATATTGACTATATTCATCTATTATAATTGAAAATTAATATAAATCAATTGTAATAAAATTTCAAGGTTAGAGTGTTCACCTTAGATCTATTAGCCCTTTAACTCTTGATTATGTGGGAATATCAAGTCCACCAGTATGTAATTACCAAAGAATTAATAAATATAGTACATGTAAATACTTTTTTCTTATATGAATGGTATTATTATAATTCATATTGGATGATGAGCATGTATATGTTGGACCCTAAATATTAGGACCTATTAGTGGGAGTGGTCATACAACTATTGTTCAAGAAAGCTTAAATATTTTTAATCATTGTCTTTATAAATAATGTTAGGTATATTTTGGTAAAATAGTACTGTTTTATTTTTAGTGATGACATAAATTTAGACTCCTCTTGATAGTGATAGCACAATAGAGGTGGGTGTTGTTGGAATAATTATGTCTTTGATTCCATTAATATAGGTGTGATCCAGATAAATAAATTTTATATTCTATTTCATGTCATATGACACATCTATTAATGAAAATTTGTTTGATATTAATTTATATTCCAATTTTTTCTCTATGATTGTCACAAGGAGTCACAAATTTGGATCATGCACTTTCCCCTTAGATGGATGAATAGAGACAAAAAAAATGATTGAGACCTCTTATAAATTGGGAATTAGTGATTATATGTCATCATATAATTCATATTTTTTATATTAATGTGTATTTTTCTTATTATATTAGGCGGACCTCCAAAAAAATTTAGAGAGGAGGTCAAGTGAATGGTTTGAAAAAAAATACTCATCACTTGCTTCTCCATATACTCATTAGTCAAAGTGCCATCGAATTGTCCATCCCAATCAAGAGGATTGATTATATTATTGCTTTTTTCTATGCCTATATGGTTTTATTCTACAATTATCTTTGTATTATTAAGATGTAACATTGTTTCCCTATATGAATTTTTAGTTAATATTTTTTTACCAATATTTTTTATTTTTTCTCTAAATGATTTTTAGATGATACACATTTGATTCCTTTTAATTTATTATTTTTCAAGGTAGAGAATTAATTAAAAGGAGAATATACTAAAGAGATATATGTATTTGTATTGAATTTATGAGTTTCTAAAATATTGTACTTTCATGTCAACTAAATTGTTCCATAAAATTAGACCCCTATCCTTTTAGGGTGATGTAACTTATGGATAGAGAACAAAATCAATTCTCATAAACCAAGTTATCCTTAAAGAACTAAAAAGATACTATTAAGTTTCTAGATAAGCATATGAAATTACTATTTTCTTTAAAATATCAACCCATCCATGGATCCAACTAGAAATGACCTTAACATGTGAATCTCAACATGTCATTGAGTCTAAGGGTTTAGTTGAGTAACATAATATGGGTTAAATTGAGAAAAAAACTATCTCTAGAATCTTAACTTTATCAAGTGTCACTTAATGAAATGAAATTCAAGTACTTAGTTATCAAGTGCCACTTGATTGATCTAGTAATACAATACTAGCCAACTATTACTCATCGAATGGTACCACCTTGCATTAAGTGGTGTTACTTGACCATCATGATGAACCTCATTGCACCAAGAGCCACTTTATAAATGTCACATATATAGTATTCCCTTGCTATTAAAACCCCATTGTGGTTTGTACTATAGCCCCCATCAAAGACTATGCCCCAACCCCATCATGTAACAAGTCAATAAGTCCTATTTCCTAAAGTCAAATAGGGTTGATTTTCAATAAAATATAATGGTTTTAGTTTTATGGTTTTAATTTTTAAGTTTTAGGTTTAACTTTGAGTACAAGGTTTATCTATTATCTATACATTGTGATTTTAAGGTTAGGAAAAAGAATTTTTAACTAATAGTATTATTCTATTATATCACTACCTTTCAAGTTCTAAAAAATGTACAAATCAAACTCAAATATTAAAGTGGATTTTATTGTTAGATTTCACATATATTAACTTTACTCATACATGACCAAGGTTAGACAATATTTTTGCATTATAATCCACAAACATTCACATCCACTAAATCCTTATTATTTTAAATTGTTTCAAATGAACATTTTATAAAAAACTTTCTTAAAGTTTCAAAATAAATAAATATATAAAAGTAAGAAATTCAAGATAGATCAATTCTTGTATAGCTATCCAAATTATCTTCTATAATATAGAAATACTATAAGTCTTAAGATAAAATTAAACCCCATTGAAATATATGTAAATAAATTGCATTAGTTCTCCTTTATCACATGACCAATATTATATGTATCACATAATAGTAGGCTTCCCTGCCTAACTAGCAATGTTTTATATAGATATATATTTTCTCAAGACTTCTTGAAAAACCATAAGGATAATATTTTGTATCATCATGAAGCCCCTTGTAGTAACACATTCCCAATGAGATATGTATCATATGTTAAACCAAGCCATAAAGTCACAATGAATGTGGGATTGATCACAACCATCATTATTGTAGACACTCAAATAATCTTGATTGACATTATGCGCCTAATTATGATTAATTAACATCACTTCCTTCTAAATCATTTCTGCTCTAACCATTTAATTAAATAAACTTTATTATTTAGTTAAATTCATCCATTTCTACTATTAATACAATAATTAAATTTATTAGATTAATTCACCCTCTCTTGACTAATGTTCATCACATTTAATTAAATAAATCAAATTATTTAATTAAAACCCTAAAGTCATCTCATTTGATTAAATTATTTAAATCAAATGTCATAAATCCCCCCAACCCACTTGAGTTGATTTAATTATGAATTGATTAACTCTAATCTCCTCCTAATCCTCATTACTCATTTATCTAGCTTTTGACTCAACCTTGGTCAACTAAACCCATGATCAACTAACCAAGTTGCACATGAATATGATTTATCCTAATTAAATAAATAGCTAATTTTCCTCACAATGACATATTTCTAGGAATATTCCTCTGAACAACCCCTTAATTCAATTTCCCTTTAAAAGGTTTTAAATAGCCTCTTACAAAGGTCTTAAATGCTCTTACATGAGCCACCTTTGCATTAAATGGCCTCTTACATGCCATCTTGTCCCTCTTACACCCTCAACAACATTCTCTTACATCTCACCCATATTCATTCAATTTTCTTACATCCTCCTACACATTTACCTATATGCCTTAACTCTACACATTCCCTAAAATGTGCTCCACCTCCATTCATTAGCCTTGTGAAAAGTGTCACAATCCTATTGAATCTCAATTTAGTTCCACATTCACCAATTTTACTCTTTCTTCAACCCTTGAATCCTATAAATAGAGGCTTTCTCTACATAATATGGATCCACAATTTCATGCAAGATCACTATAGACATTTCCACTCCTAGCTATCACTCACTTACATTATATTCATTATATTTTAGTTTTCCTTCATCTAATCTCATACTTGGAATCATATACATCTTGGAGCTTATGAAAGGGATTGGGAAAGGGCTACTTTCCACATCAAAGGAGCAACAATCCTTGTATTAGATGGAGGTTTGATCAAGTTAGATCAGATTACGTGATTTTATCTTGTGTTATTTCATGTTTTGCTCATGCTTTCTTGTCTTTGTTTGATTGAGAATCTCATAGGGAATGCTTTCTTTGGATTTCTAACATGTCTAACCTTGTTTGCTTGTTACTTGTTAACTAATTGTAGATTAGGCATTCACCAAATATACCAAGTTCAAAAAATCCTAAGGACTATGTATCCAAAGAAAAAGGTTCATCTATTTTATATTTCATGGATGAGAATAATGTAAGATCATAGCACCCTAAGATATCAACTATGGTAATTAAAAGACTATAAGCATGTTGAAGAATTGTATGAAATTTGTTTATTGGATCATTTATAGTGGTTGACCTACAATAACATCTTCCTAGAGACTAATTCAATGCAGTGTATCTTGGAAGAATTAGGAGATTGAAAGAATAAAATTTGGCCTCTAGAAGCATTAAACTTCCCACCCTAACATATTAAGGTAGTTAGTTTAGTCCTATGAGGTGTGAAAGGAAAAATATTCCTATTAATACCTTTAGAATGCTATAAAATAATTAATTTGGCAATAATGCTAAATCATTATTGGAAATTTTAAATAATCTATAGTTGAGAAAAATCGGAATAGGGTACTCTAGAGGGACCTAGCGTAAATCTCTAAGTATAAACAAGCCATTTTAGGGGCCACATGTTGAGAGAATAGGAATGCAAACATTTGGCATGTGTTTTCTCTTTTGCCTCTTAATATAATGTTTCAGTGCAATGTAGCTTGGAAGGATCAAGATATTAAAGGAATAAAATGAGACATCTACTAGTATTCACCCACTCACTCCAATGTTTTTGCATAGCTAGTTTAGTCCCATGATATGTGGAGGAAATAAATGTGTATTGACACCTTTACATTGCTATCAAATGATCCATTTTGGAAGAATCCATTGATTATTGGCATGGTCAACTGGTTTCAAATTGATAAAAACTGAGATATGTATTGTAGATGGACCTAATATCCACCTATAGGTATATAAAAAAAATTCATGGGTGTCATTAATTAAGAGAATAGGTAGGAAAAAAATTGGCATTTTTTCTCTTAGGGCTCTTAAGATACAACCCTAGTGCAATGTAGCTTGGAAGGATTTGGAGTCCTGGGGAAAGAATCAAGGAATCTAGTATCATCCACCCACCCACCCTAATGTGTTAGCATATTTTTTTAGACCCATGTGATACATGAAACACAAAATATGTTGGTTAGCATGTTTACAATACTCATAAATGAGGATTGTTATATTTCTTAGCTATGCACTTAGCCTCTATGGGGAAACATTAAGTATTTATGCACTAATAAATAAACCACTTACATGAAAGTTATCCATAAAATTCCTTCTTCACACAAAAGATGTTGGATTCATGAATTACAAAATATATGGATTCTACACACTTGGGTACTACTTGGATTGATAAAGTGTTAGAACCCATAGTCAAAGAGATAAACCATCATGCATA
>VDFB02387810.1:0-115476 GCA_007258455.2 Sequoia sempervirens | reverse complement strand
TATATATATATATATATATATATATATATATGTACACATACATTCTTGTAGATGAATATAAATACATATATATATATATACATAAATATATATATATATCCAATCTTATAAAGAATTTGGAAACGCAGCCATGGACTGCAAACTATCCTTTTGAATACTTTTTTTTTTATGGAACCGGCGAAGCACGAAATTTCGGGCTTACAACCCCATCCCATGGTGGGAAGGAGGCTGCGTTGTGGAGGGTCAGCGCCCTCCACAGGCTATGGCCTATGGAGGTGGCGCTGCCCCCTCACAAGCAGTGCCTCCCCCATGGGGAGAGGCATCAACCTCCCCAACAAACTCATAATGCATTTTCTTTAAATGACAAACATACTTTTAAATCTGTGTTTGAAATATAATATTCGTTGTTAACACAGGAATATGTATATATATATATATATATGTATGTAATATATTTATATATATATTATGTATATATATATACATATATCCAGATCTGGGGAATAAACATTTATATTTCCAAACTTATATTTATGTACAATATATATATATATACACATGTAAATATACCCATATATATATGACTCTGTTTACAACTGGAAATATATATATATATAAATCTGGATACTTATATTTCTTGTTCTAAAATTGGTTTTATTTTTGAACTTTGATGTATTGTATGTATTGAAAATTCATCATTGGAAAATTTAATGAAATATATAAAGACTTTATATAGAGCTGAAGATAGATATTTTAGTTAGTTTGCAAATGTTTTCTACAGAAAATGTATTTATAAACTAGTAAAAAAAATTGAATTTTAAAATATGAATATATATATATATATATAATGGCAATATTATCTTCAATCGAATTGACTAGTTGGTTAATATATATATATATATATATATATATATATATATATATATATATATATATATATACATATATATAATGGCAAATATTATTCACCGGGAAACTGACTAGTTGCCAACCTGAAATATGTAACTTTGAATAAAAAGTGAGTGAAATTTCTTTCCTTTAAATTTAACTTAATATCCCTTTTCATAAAAGTGTAGGCATACTCCTATTAAATAGGAAAGTAATCTGTAAACTATGATTTTACCCCATACTTTTAAGGCTGGTTAGGGTAGTTTTCTTTTTTTCTGAACTTATATAAATTTACTTTGATCCAATTATTTAAATAGAAAATAAAACTTGTGAGTTTAAACTTTCTCTTTACAAAAGACTAACTTTTTTGAATTGCTTAGTGACTTTCAAAATAAATTGTATGGGAATATCTCTTAAACAGAGTATGTTTATGAAAAGCTATTTGGGAATCTTTGTGTGTACATTAAACTGTGATGGAATTCCTTTGAAATAGAAATGTCTATAATTGAATGAAAACTATAGATGGAAAATGCATTATTTATTGTTCTTTTGGGAAACTTCCGGGACAGGATGTCGAAAGTGGATCCACAGAGATGATAGTTTTACCTTTTCTAAAACTATCATTAATTTTATTTATGCTTGGCCAAGCACATGCACCATTGAAATAGATGGAAATAAAAGCCTAGAAATAAATGTATATAGGTCTCTGCCACCTCCTGTTTACGAGAAATATGTTATTCTCATGTTAGGAATGCATATAGGCATCAGGCTTGCATCGAGAGTTCCCTCCTGCTTTGTTGTTTCAGGTTGCTAAGCTCCTCATGCAGAGCCAGGGATTTCTTCGAGTTAGGAAGAAACCCAGGGAAGTATTGTACTTCGTGGTTGGGCAGAAAAGGCACCTTAATCATACTCTTGGCCCCAACTTGCAAGAAGACCAGTGGTCTCACGGCGGTTAAGGTTCAAAGTTTCTTATGTTATGGATATATTCATGTATTAATTTTGAAAGGCTTGTATAGCCCACTTGTAAAAGTAACTTTATTTGACATTCATTATTGTAACATTGAAATAGATGTATTGAATGAAAGATTTTGATGTAACATTGAAATAGATGTATTGATTGAAAGTTATTGGTGTAATTTGAATATGAATGAATTTATGGAAACTCATTGACATGCTATTGACATATACATATGTATCAATGCAAAGATCCTTATTGTAGATGCAATGTACTCCTTTTGGATGCATGAAATGAAATTTATTACTATTCTTTCTTTTGAGCTCTTATGGGAAGCTCTTGTTCTATGCATCCTTTACTTTTACTTTTAATTTACTTGAAATATAATGAGTTTTGGAAATATAAGTGATTTAATGAACATCATCTTTCAAATGTTACAATGTCAATGTTATACGCATAAATTTTCACAATTTTTTCTTTAAGTTTGTCCCATGTTTTTATCCCTTTTAGAGTGGAGAACCATTCAAGTGCAGGTCCTATAAGACTCTTAGAGAAAATTCTCATCAAGTAAGTCTATTCATAGGCAATGTCCATACAGTTGGTCGTGAATTCTCGAATGTGTTCAACAGGATTTGTCTTGCCCTTGTATTTGGTAAAATGTGGTGCCACATATCCAGGAGGGAATGGTGGCATGTATAAATTTGTGTCAAAGGGGTATAAGCATAGGTCATATGACATGTGTGGCTTCTTGTCAGACGCTTGCATGTTTTCTATGGTCGTTTTTAAGTGAGCCAATCGAGTTGTCAAGGTATTGATTATCCACGGATTATTTGTTGCATCACACATGGGAGTGATAGGTATCCCATGGGTCCCCATTTATTATGAAATTTTTTTGGTGTTTTGCTGAGGGATGTGTTGTTGTGAGATGTATGATGTGTTTTGGTTCGCATGTTGTTGGTATTGAAAGTTTGGATTAGGGACTTGTTGATGAGTGTGAATATGTGATGAATATGTCAGAATGTGCCCTCCAACCATTTGAGTCAAAATTTGGGGAATATGTTGACCATGAATATTTTGGTGTCCAAATGATGCCATGTGTTGTGTATTCGGATTGCCTTGTCCAAATTGTTGGAATTGTCCATGGGGAATATTCATGTTTTTCCCTTGGGAAGTATTGGTATTAAATTGTGATGACATGTTAATATTTGGTTGTGGTCCTCAAATAAAGGCACAATGTCTACTTCCTCCAAAGGGATTGAATGAGGTACCAATGAAAATATTTGATGATGAGGCACCCATGGCACTAGGTGAAGCTCCAAATAGAGGATTTGAATAGCTTTCCCCCATTGATCAGGATCCAAAGGTGGCACCAACTGATTGCGACAATATTGTGGACATTGTTGGCATTGATTGTGTCATGTCTAAGTGTGACATAATTGGTGTCCCTCCAACGGATGTTACATTGATTGAATTGGAATTTTTTTGATTGGTTGTGTCATTGGAGGTAGCATTAATGGTACTTGTGGTAGTTTGCGAGGTAGCACTAATAGAAGCATTGCTTGTATTGTTTTGAGGTTGACTAGTGTTGGGCATGTTGTTTTTATTGTTGACATTATGGTCAGGTGATGTTGGTATCAAAGTGTTAACGTCAAAGCCACGTGAAAATTTAGCTCCTTGACTTAGAAGTATGGTCAAATATATGTCTCTATCGTGTAAAACCATTTCTTCTACAAAGGAGGTCACTTATGGATTTTGGGCTGCGGCTTCTAGGTCTTCCTCAAATATTTTTACATGTTCATCCCTACGTATGAATGGTTCAAAGGGATTATGTGACGAAGATGGTATGTTCATGGAAGATTGTATGTTCATGTTGCTAAATGGGTCAGAGAAAGTCCAGTTTTGGTTCGTGTCATAAGTGTTATTGTTGATGTTGGAATTGGAATCTTGTCCAAAGTTTTCCATTTGTCTTCTCTTTCTTTGAAGCCTAGTTTCCACCATAAAAGGGAATTTCTCAAATTAGGATGATGAGAAAGACAACTAAATGCAAGGATGATGCTAGCCTATTTTTTTGTCTTTTTGATAAAGGATGACAATGCAAGACTATGTTTTTTGGATTTTTTTAATAGGGGATGACAATGCAAGCCTATGTTTTTGGATTTTTTATAATATGGGATGCAATATGACAATGTTGTCTAAAGGAAATGACTAATGCTAAAGGAAAATGAAGACTAGGATGACAAGTTATGACACTATTTTTTTTCTATTTTTGGGAATAAAAGATGTCAATGCAAGGTGATAATAACATTTTCCTAAGGGAAATGACAAATGCAAGGTGATAAAATTGTCAAGAAAGGATTTCAAATGCTAAGGTGACAATGAGGACTAATATGAAAGTACAGTTGACTAAGGAAATGACCAATGCCAAGTCTAGATGCCAAATGAGGACTATGATGAAAGTTATGACAATATTTTTGGATTTTTAAGGATAAGATATGCAAGATGGGGACTAAAATGATTTGAATGTCTAAAGTATGCAAATGCAAAGGTCTAGATGATTTGTACAAGGGTTACTTAACCACCCTATGCTTGATCTATGTCTCAATTTTGGAATATCAAAGGACTTGTTTGAAGGACTAAATGATAAGGACAAAATGACAAGTGGGGTTTCCTAACTAGACTTTTGAGTTGGAAAGCCTCACAAAAGGACAATGACTAAAGAAGATAATAATGACTAAGTCCAATGATAACCTACTTTTGAAAGTCGAGATTTTGCAAAGTATGGTAAGGTTGTCCTAATCCAAAATATGCAAGTGAAATGAGGACCTAAGTGTTGGTTTATTACTAAAAATGAAAATGGTGAGGCCTAATGAGGAGACTAAAATTTGCAAAGATGACCCTATGGTAAGATGCAAGCTAAAGTGTGCAAGAAATGAGAAAATTGAGCAATTTTCTAATCTAGTTTTGACAGAATGCTTCTGGAAAAAGATGTTTATGGATAGTTTGGAGAAGTTTGACTTTGGTTTCTGGCATGTGACAGAGTCTTGTTTTTGTCGGGAGAATGTGTCATTTCAGGTCATAGATGTGTCGAAGTATAGCAAATGCAGCTTGGTTTCAGCGAATGCGGTGTTACAAAAAGCAAATGCGGCTCATTATTATGAATGTGGCTTTTTGACAAGCAAATGCAATGTGAAACAAACAAATGCAGTGTTCTGCAATGTGAATGCGGTACCACAGAGCAAATGTGATGTTTTGTAAGGTGAATGCAGTACAACAGAGTGAATTTGTGTTGCAGCAGATGCAGTGCAGAAAGAAAAAAGTCTGATTTGTTTGCAATTTTGGTCAAAATTTTGAGTTGTTTGAGGTTGACTGTTTGTTTCCAGATTTGAAAGTGATGTTTTGTTTTGTTTGAATGTCTGAAAACACTTGGAAAACACAATATTTTGTCTTTGGTCAAACACAATAAAGACAAGCACAATCCTAGGTTAGGCCAAGACAATATTTGCTAGATTCCACATGGGCTTCCCTAGCCGCATATTCTTAGCATGTGAATCCAGAAGCTTAGCTGCATGGGATCCCCCTTACATTGCACTCACTTCTCAAGCCAACCAAGCTTCCAACCCCCATGAAACTCCCATGGAAGATTGATCACCTCTACTAAGAACTGTGAAGATGTGGATACCTTCATAATGACCATTGTTGCACTAGCAAATAGAAGGATTTTGGCTACTACACAAAGGTGTTTAGTTTAGCACCCCCGTTTGAGTGGCCATACATGGGGAAAATATTAAGCTCTATTTAGGAGGCACTCCAACCTTAAGAGGTTATGCTCAACAAGGTTTTGGGGAGTACTACTTTGTCTGTATGACACATTCGCACTCGTAATCCTAGGATTTCCCTTAGGATTCACATTTATATACTGGTCGGGGGTAGCTCAGTCAAAGAGCTTTGTTGTTGGTTTGAGTCACCTTGGGGTGAGTACTTTTTCCCACCAAGGAAGGCCCAAATTCTAGATTCAATAACCATTTCTCTTACACCCAAGATCGCAAGTGCGCAAGGGGAGAGGATACTTTGATTATTGAGTCAAGGTAAACACAAAATGGATGGGTTTGGTTTTTTGATCACCTAGTTTGCACAAGGTGAGAGCATAATCACCTATCACCCCAAACACAATCAAGCAAAGGACAAGCAATGTTATTTTTAGTGCACCAATTGAAGTGTTTTCTAATCTAGAAATAAACAAACACAATGTTTCAAAAAAGATAGCCTGTGGACAATTGAACCTACAAAACCACAAGTTAGTAGTTTCAAATAAGATGCCTTGTACCCACGAAAGACTCAAAGACACATGCTGCAACAACTCATTAGCAACCAAAAAATTCCTAAACTATAGATTACAGAAAGGAAAAGGAAAATGTAAAAGGAAATTAAGTCAAATCTAAAAAAATCTGAGAGCAAAATTTTACCAGACGAATGTGTCGCAGCAGAGCGATTGCATCTTTTTGTACATCAAATGCGGCTCGATTCTATGTTCTGAAATTTGACAGACAAATACGGCTCGGTTCTATGTTCTAGAAGTTGAAAGACAAATGCGGCGACCTGCAAGTCGAATG
This sequence comes from Sequoia sempervirens, assembly GCA_007258455.2. NCBI lineage: Eukaryota > Viridiplantae > Streptophyta > Pinopsida > Cupressales > Cupressaceae > Sequoia > Sequoia sempervirens. The sequence continues at coordinate 109,023 of VDFB02387810.1, read as the reverse complement.
TGTCACGACCAAGCAAATGCGTCACTATGCAAAGTGTATGTGTCGCAGCAGAGCAAATGTGACATTCTGAGCAGCGAATGCATCACAAAATAATGAATGCGTCATTCTAAAGAGAAAATGTGTCATGACCGTACCTGTAGCTGCAAAACAAAAAAATGTCGTACGAAAAAATAAAAAATACTCAATTTTGGCATCGGGTTCACCAATGTAACTAAGGGAATTTTCCCAGGGTTAGCAGATTAAAGCATTAACATAAAAACCCAAAGTGATAATGAAGTGCAAAGGAAAAACATGAAAACAAATGAAAAGATCTCACCAAAATCTCTTCATTCTCCATGGCTGACCTCCATTATACCTTCTTAATTTGTTGCAAATATGATGTTTCCCTCATATTTATGATGAGAAATCTAATGACAATGACAAGCCCTAAGCAAATGTTGAAGGATTTGAGTGATTACATGCAATAATAAGCTATAATGCAACTAGTAAGCATCTAAACTATGTCTAAATTATGCCAAATCAAATGTAAATATGCCTATGACAAAATGACAAGAGTGCAAGAGCATGACAAGAGTGCCTAAAACAAGAGTGTGTGAGATGAGATGACAAAAATGAGACCAAAATTGTCATTTTATAGAAAATGCAATTTTGAGTGAATGGCCAAGATTAAAAGTCGACAAGTGCCCTAGATTCAATGGACAAGATTCAATTTGACAACCCACAATTAGGGTTAGGGAAACATTCTAGGTCAAATTCAAAATGAATGGACATGATTGATTTTTAGAAAATCAAATCAAGGGTTGACAATGCATGTGACAAGAGATAAGATTGGCACAGAAAAAGAGGTGGTTGGAAAATCAAATAATAAATGAAAATTATTTGATTTTTGGAGGAAAAAACTATTTTGAATTAAAAATTAATTTAATTCAAAAGGTGGGACCACATGACAATAAATAATTATTTCAAATTATTTACTAAAAAGAGGGAAATGTCAAATTAAACAATTAAAGATAATTATTTAATTAGAGAAGGTGACCAATAATTAAATAAATTAAAGAATCTATTTAATTATAAGAAGACTTAAGAATTAGCGACATATTTAAAAAAATAAATGGAATTTATCTATTTAAATAATTAGGAGGAATTATTGGACAAGGAAATTTATTTAATTATGGGAAGATATTAGACAATTAGTGACGTATTGAATAAATAAATAAAATTTATTTATTTAATAATCATGAAGAATAGAAAGACATGAATTAATTAAATAATTATGAATTATTTAATTAATAGTCAAAGGTGGACCAGTGACATAATTAAAATTTCTTAATTATGCTAGGAAGAAAAAGGTGAAAAAATAGAGCTTGCAAGCCTGGGTCATTTTTATGTGTCTACAGTAACAAATGAGGTGATAACAAAACCCTAGAAATGCTCGAATCACTCCTTTTAAACTTGAACTCTTTTGAAACATGGATTCCCTCTAAAGTATGCACGTGGTATTGACCTTTTCTAAGGCTTTCATTTGAAACTTAATACTCTCTTTCCCATATTAAACTCCTAAAACAAGGCTACAAACTTTAAACAATTTAAACGTAATCAATTTGTTTAAAAGGCTATTTTAAACAAGGAGTAAAATAGACTACCAGTAACCTTGCATTTATGTTTTCTTAAAAGTTGCAACAAAGGTTTCATAAATAAATTCCTCATGGATTCCAATATGATTTTGATTAGTAATAGCATTAATTTAACTTTGTATTTGAGGATGGTTGTTGTTATTCAAAATACTTTATCTTGAATGTATTTCTCTAGAAGAACAAACACAAATTTTTTGCACATTTTTATTATAACAATCACTTTCAATTAATAAAAAATGAAAAAAATGATATTGAATTATAATCATGCTTAAGAATTTTAAATGGGATTTTTCTCCATGGTTGGTTATATTTTGGGAATTGTTTGCTCTCAAGATTTATGTTGTTGCCCGTTTTCATGTCATTATTTTTCCTAGATGTTTTTCCTAGATGTACAGTACTTTTCAATGTAACTGTTTCTTGCATGATTTGTGTTTGTAGGGAAAAGATGTAAGATTATCTTGTTAACATAAGTAGCTTTGTATTATAGAATCAATATGTCCATGACTCTTGCTTAGTCGCTAATATCTAGTCATAAATGGGATATTTGGATGAGAATTTATTAGGATTATGAGATTGTGAAATTGTTTTTCTTTAATGTTCCATGGAGTACATGGATTAAAGGAAATTTTAAAGCACGCTATTTTGACTAGCAATAATGCTCTTATATTGTATACTTTGAAATACAACTTGCTCACATTTGCATGTAGCATGGAAACCAATACTTTATTGGGGAAAATATCCCATGTACTACCTATTTATGAAGAATACTAGATATGATGACTTTGATGTATTCATTATAGAAATGAGCAGTGTAAGATGGCGTGTTATGTAATGGATTAACTAGGGGAGAGGGAGCGGGAATAGATTTTTTTATGTAAAGTTCTAATTTGAAGCAGTTATTTTTGGTTTCCTCTATTATTCTTGATGTTTCGTACGTGATCAGAAGATTCTTTCAATGGCAATGTTTTTAACAGTCAAATTTGCAAGCCATGCTTGGAATTTTATATCATTTTTTTTTTTAGGTCTGGAGGTAATCTACAAATATCTTTCTAGTTGTGTTTGATATCCTTGTATAGTCGGCAGGCTAAAAGAAAACGTGGTTAGCCTTTTGCTCTGAGTTAGTCATAGGTTACTTTGGTGGCTTGGAGAATCAATATGTTCCACTCTGCTTTTGTGTGTGTCTGTTCTAAGAAATCAGAAAATAAAGTATAGAATTGATGTGAAAGTCATATGGGTGGTTTTTGGTTTCTTATGTATAGTAGGCAGGCTAAAAGAAAACATGGTGAGCCTTTTGCTTTAAGTTATTCACAGTTTACTTGGGTGGCGTGGAGAATCAATATGTTATACTTTGCTATTCTATGCATTTGTTCTAAGAAATTAGAAAATGAAGTACACAATTAACGTGAAATGCAAATGGGTGGTTTCTTATGAAGAAATTGAAAAACTCAAAACCATGTTGATACTTACATGAGATTGATTTGGCTCTAAGTTGTATTATAATTCAATTATTTTTATTGATGCTGATTTTAACACGTTGAAGTTGAAACTAATTCTTAGCTTAAGTCTAGCACTGTGTTTTTCATTTTTCTTTCTGTTTTTACAATTGTTTACATTTGTCTGTGCTATTTAGGCCTGCCAAAATAAATGAAGCGAAAATATCGTCACTTGATTTTATGCCAGGCAGGGTCAAATGTGATGGTGAAGGACTAATTCTAGGTCCTAATAGTGAATTGTGGATAAAGCACAACTTGCATCAACTCTTTTCAAATAAATTTGAATTGATCCCCTCAAGAAATAAGAGATACATTATCAGCATGCAATCTTATGACCAAGGAGGTTAAGCAAAGTCAGCAAGGCATATACAGCCGTGTAACAAAACAAATGAATCAAGGGTCGATATAGCCCTCTCCTCACAAACCCATAGGCTCCTCAATCCCCAAGGAGATTATGTTGCTCGTCATATGGTCTTTTATGTTTCACAACTTTAAAACTACATCAACCCATCGAGGGAAAATTCACATTAGCCAATTATTCAATGCGACACTCGAAAGACTAATTACTTTGTTAACAAACTAAAATCATTTATGCAATTTGACACTCGAAGACTAATTAGCCAATTTTACGGGTATGATTTTCCATGTGATTTTCCCTATTATCTTCCAAATCCCCTCTCGACCCAGTTTCATTTATAGCTTTCAATTTATTTTTAAACCTAAATAAGGATAACTGAAATATGCTACATTTAACTTTGCTTTCTTGGGTAGTTTAATTTTAGATTCAGTAGTTGTTGCCAGGGGTGCATTTTCCATGTGATTTTCCTCGATTTACCTACAGAGGATGTCACACTGGACTTTGCATAATCCTTATACTGAGACATAAGACATATAGAGATAATTGCAAAGCAGGTAGTTGTGATAATTTTATTTCTAGGGTCTGATACTTAATATCACAGAAAGGGAGGGAAAGGAGAAGAATTTATGCCAAGTGAGAATACCAAAAAAAGAAATTGAAGACACCATTCAAGCCTATCTCCATCTCTCTTTATATATATCACTTCTTATCTATGTCTCTTTGCCTCTCTATCTTTATCTCTCCATATTTCTTCTTCCATCTCTCCCTTTAAACTCTATCTCATTATCTCTCCATCTCTATCCACCTCCCCCTCTCTCTCTCAAATAAAAAGAATTGGCTAATAATGGAGCTTGATTATCTTATTGATTAACAAGATTTTGTGAGTTACTTTGTGCAGCTAGCTGCGACTAATTGATGCCAACAGAATAGTGACAATTCGCTGCCTAATCATATTTGTTCCACTAATAATGTATGGAAAATAAGGAGGAGTTGATTTGGGGGGTGGGAGGGGGTCTTAAAAAAATTCTTCTTTCTCAAGAATTCTCAAGTTACCCTTTGGAGTTGTAGTAAAGTTTAGTTTAATAAAAATCATAGGAGGGAATCAATTCTTTTTTCTTGATATTTTAGATCTCACACTAAATCCTAGCCTTGTGCAATCAAAAATTTACATTCTACATTTATTATATGGTTCTTTTAAGAGGTATGGATCACAAGTTGAGCCAACACCAATGTCATGTTAGGGTAAAATATTGTGTTAGTGCAAAGTAACGTAGAGTCAATCTTGGGATAACGGTGCAGATTGTTGAACATGGCATGGAACATGATGAAACGAATCTCAGCCATTCATCATTTTTTGCCATTCTTTTAGTCACTTTAAGACAAACACTAATATTTGTGTTTTGTTTGGCAAGTAAAGATATCAAGATCCTTTGGAACTGGTGTAATTAATATTTAATTACACATTTTACAAGTTTACTTAGGCATATTTAATTCCTAAGTTTTAGGATCTTATCTTCTCTTATCGAGCTATCTTGTTGCTCAAGATAAGACTAGGGTTTAGGCATCTTGCTTTATAAAGCAAATCATATCTTGTAATTATTGAATTCCTCAATAACATTGGTGTTGCACATTCTTTGCAACCTCTCTGCTTTTTGTTTTTCTCTTCAGGAAGGTCTATTTCGCTTGCAACCGATCTTGGTTTCTAACATGGCATCAAAGCCTTGATTTGTAGCCCCTTCCTCGCATTTATGGAGAGATTCATCGCAGAATTGTTCGAGATTCTCGGGTTCTCTATCTCCCTTTGAGTTTCTTATCTCATTTGGGTGCTCTGGTGCATGCTTTACATGTTGGAGGAAATATGAGCTCATTTTCGAGTCCAGGGCTGTCAAAAAAGTTAGGATCAAATTTTGTTTTGCCTAAATCCGACATTTTATGCCAAAGTTATGAGGGTTTGAAGATTTGTTAGATCTGGGAGTTACGACACTTCTGGTGCATTTTCAGGCAGATTGACCTCGCCATCAGATCCAGAGCATCCGAGAGATGAAAAATAACATATAATACACCCTATTTCGGCTACAAATTGCCTGTGAGGCAAAATTTTTTTTACCCAGCAAGCCGTACGGCCCGCTAGGTATAAGGTACGATATATTTGTAGAATAAAAAATAAAATAAAATTTTTTGCATCAGCTTTTATTTTTAGGCTATTCAAAGTTTTGGGAAAAATAAAATTTTATGTGGGAATATTTTATACGGTGGTTTTTTATTAAAATTTTTGGGTTTTTTTTTTAAAAGAAAATTTGTGGGCTGTCATTTCCTTTGGTACCGTCATACCATTGTTCGCGATCATTGCAAACTTGCTAACCCTAATTTGTATCCCCACGGGCCGACACAAATTCCATGGTTTAATTAGTATCTCCGCCGGGCTTATTTCCCCAATTCGCCGTCCATCAGACCTACCGATTTTCTCCTTCTAGTCCCAATCGGGCTATTTTTCTGCTCCGCGTTCTTCCAACGTGGGCTCTATCATCTAAGGGTTCTCAAGCTGCGCACCTCTATTGTCACTCAAGACACCCACTCGCTGCCGCTTGCGGCGGTTTTGTTTGATTTGACTGTCATATGGCCGACCAAGGGCTAAAGGAAAAAGAGCTAAAATTTTGCGCCCATTTAGCCTGCATGTACCCTGACTTGCCTCCAAATAGCCCTTTTTTTCATTTTGTCATAACTTTTGATCCCGAAGGCAGATTTTTTGAAACGAGATATTGCCGGAAAGCTGGCGAGCCCAATTTTCTGATGGTGTAGTTTTTTTTCAAATATTTTTCTGTTTTATGGGATATTTTTCCAGTTGAAGTCAGATGTTCAGATTTCACTTTGGAGGGCATATCTTTTGACTCAGTGCTCCGTTTTTCGTCATTTTGGTGCATCGAAGTTGATTGTTATGCCCCTCGCGATCTAACATTAATTTATATTTTATGTTTATCCATATTTATCATGATCTCCTTTACAATCATTGGGTTATTGTAATAAATGAACTATGATAAAGTTCCATCTGTGGGGGTTTTTGCATATCCATAATTCATCTTGATTTGATGCTATCTCGCATGGGTTATATCTGGTCTCCTAGTTTCTTTTGGCCACTTTTTTGCTATTCCTTGACACATGTTGGATTCATTGGTTCACACTTCTGTTGAGAGATTATGGTTATTGATCCGCATTGGTTCAGATCCTTCTTAGTTTGAGGGCCATGTTTTTATGGTTAATGTTCCAGAGTCTATTTTTGGTACCCCTTCCCATGGAAGAGTTTTAGTCACAGTTTGGCATCGGGCATCAAGATATGCATTTCTAGATCTTCAGCTCATCATTTCATTTCATCAAGGTTTCCACAGATCCTAGGCTGTTCCAATTTGTGAGTTTCTAGGTTCCAGATCGGGTCCTGCTGTCACATTATCATGATTCTAGTTTTGGTTTTAGTTGTAGACAGAGGTATCTTTCCTTGCTTGTTAGATTGTGGTTCCAGTGTTCTTCCAGTGCTTCTTGTAGCAGTCATCTCATTGTAGGGGGGTTTTGTCCCACTGGGTTTTCCTTCTTACTCCTCATTCATTGCATTTGTACACTTAGCACTGACGCCTTGTTGCCTGACTCATATTTGCATAATAATCATTTTCCTGTTGCACTTATGGGGTGTTGGTGTAATTAATATTTAATTACACATTTGCATAAGCTTCATTTAGCATATTTAATTCTAAGTTTTAGGATCTTATCTTTATCTTATCGAGCTATCTTGTTGCTCAAGATAAGATTAGGTTTAGGCATCTTTTCTTTTATAAAGCAAATCATATCTTGTAATTTATTGAATTCCTCGAATAATAATAGTTGCACATATTTTTGCAACTTCTTTCTTTTTGTTTTTCTTTCCGCGGGAAGGTATATCTCGGGTTTGCAACTGATCTTGGTTTCTAACATCACCGATTCTTAAAAAGCAAAAACATAACAGTCTTCCTACAATGCCCACATAGTGCTAAGGAATAAGATGAAGAAATCCATTTACATGTGATTATGGTTACAGAACAGGTTGTAGCTCATAATGTTGTTAGGAATTTCCAAGTTGTAATTGCTTAAAATTCACTTCTATTAGTGTTATGAATCTCATTTGTTTGACATGGTTTGAACTATACCATGAATAAGGGTTGTATTTCCAATCCCATCATATGTTTTTGTAGCAAAAGAGCAATTTAATCTCTCAAGGATTGCATGCAAATTTGTTTACTTAGTTTTATCATGCTTTTAACATTAATAATTTGCAAGCTGCCCATATATTATGTATCTTTTACAATTCACACTACTATACCACATTTATCACTCTTCTACCTTCCACATGTCTTCGACGTACCCATTGCACACGAAGGTGTGATTGCTAGTTTTTTAGGCACCTACGTGGCTACATGCGAATAGTAAAAGTTAGGACACAAAATCCATATAGACACAGATTTGAAAGGAGTTAGTGAACCACCATTTTATTTTTTCTTTGTCAACCTCGTGAATGAACGAATGAATGATTTTAATATCGTCCACGAGACCATCAGCCTATGGGACCCAAAGTTTGGTCTTTAACCGTTTTCAGCTTTCTTTCCAAGTCAGCTCTCCTATTATGAATCTTGATCAGGAAGCTGGCCGTCTTGAGAAGCCTATCCTCTATAAAGAGCTCATTTAGATTAACCACCTTCAAGTTACCCTCATACTGGATACGAATGTCTTCATAAGCTGCACACTCAAAGATAAAGTGACATTCGGTCTCAACCACCCCCTTGCTGCAGAAAATACAAGTTCTTTGCTCCCACACTTCCTTGGGGACAGTCCACCTACCTGTTTCACATCTAAGATGATGAGACCCAGTCCTTAGCTGCGCAACGAGAAGCCTCGCCTTACCTTTAATTGGGACCCTTAGGTAGTCTTTTTCGTCATGCTCCCACATGGGGTTGAATTCTTTGATATAATGTGCTTTTTTGCGACCAAGCTACCTAGCCCACATAGCAACTCTAAACTTCTCGAACACAAACTTTTTTATCTCCTCATTAGTGCTAGGACATTCATGCAACTTAATGTCCCACTTTCTCAACCAATTGTTATTTTGTTTCATCCAAGTCTTCTTCCTACGGTTTAGCTCCTCTTCAACAACCAATTTCGGCCAGCGTTGCATATCCATGTTTTCAACTTTTTTTTAAATAATTTAATAATCGGACCACAATTGAAGCCTCCATCGGAAACATCCCAGCTTCAGCCAAAAGAATCTCATAGGGAACCGAAGTCTTGAATTTGATACTAGTAGTGATTAAGTGCTTTTGAATTCTTTCAACCTGCCTCCACTTGTGGCTTGACATGCTACTTCCCCAAACTTCACAACCATAAAGGACCACCGGTGTAACCAACAGACCAAAAAGGGTTTTCTTGGTCTTCCAATCCCATAACTCTGCTATCCTACACCTGTTTTGCATCAAGTAAGAAGCTCTCCAACCACCTTGAATCCTTTTCGTTCTACATGTCTCCCAACTGAGCCTATTGTGAAAATCAATACCCAAGTACTTGTATTCTTCTACCACCTCTAAAGGGCTCCCCTCAAAAATAAAATCAACCTGTTGTTTCTTCCTTTTCAGAGAGAAAACCATAACTTTAGTTTTACCAGTGTTCACTTGCATCCCAACCTCTTGACAAAAGAGCTCAAGAGCCTTTAAATGCTCTCTTAGACCAAGGGCAGTTTTGGCAACGGTGCTTGATCTCTCTTTTTGCCTTCAAACAGTGTGTGTAGCATCAACAATGAACCCCAGGGACGAGATGGCCGACGTTTTCCCTTTTTCTTTCATTTGTTTTCTCATCTGCACGTTAACATCGTACATTTTTTCAAATTACAACAGTTAATCGCGGAATTTTAGAGTGAAGCAAGAAAATATAAGCTCCTAAAAGAAAGTGATTATTTAGATCTACCGGCTACGATAAATTAGTAACCAAATGGACATTGGCGAAATTTTAGCCTCAAGAGAAACAATATTAGCCCCAAGATTTGTATCATAAACAGTTTAAGAAAGTGATCTGTGAAAAGATAACTTCACCAAATGAACAGTGACGAAATTTTAGCCTCGAGAGAGAGAATATTAACTCCTACAATTTGTATCGTAAACAGTTTAAGAAGTAACTATTTAGCATTCCTCTCATTGGTCTCTTAACAGATTTTTTCTCTACAATAGAAAGATAATGTGAGGAAGCATTCCTATCCACATATCGTTCTGTTCACCTTAATGTTGAATGTGGTGTCTTATACAGCTTGGAAAGCGAACCTCCTGCACAGAATAGGAACATATTCCTCCACAAGGCCTGCAACAAAAAGGATTAACAGTAATAGGGCAAAAAGAAATAGTGTAGGTACGAGCTACACCCAACAGAGCCAACAGACAGATTACTCCTCCTCCCATCTTTGCCATTTGCAACTGTGCTTGATCTCTCTTTTTACCTTCAAACAGTGTGTTGAGATCCGAAAACCATAGGTAGTACGTATTAAATCATGAGAACAACTTGAGCGTCTTATCATCTAATTTCTACAGAGGTGCTCATAAATCAGCAACCAGCTTGCATTTCTTATAGCCTGTTTTTAAAATATGGTAGCACATGACGTACCAACTTGCAGGAGAGTAAATGTAAATGTTATCATGTCACTTTCGTCAGCTCACAGTGACAATGCGATGCGTGCGAAACTTTCATTGCAACGACGGTAGTTGATTGAGCAAATTAGCTTTGGTCTACTTCAGATTGGATACGCTTTGGGAAATAAAATATTTAGATAGAATAAATACTGAAACCATAATTGTATATATTACATTTTTAAAGTAATTGTTCATTCACGTAAAGCTATCAGTCTACCATACAACCCATGTAAATTGTTACGAGTTAACACCAAACAACTTGTGTGCTATTTAACTATGTCTAGTTGTCAAATAAAAATAATAAAATCTATGTTTAAGAAAATTAAATTCTCATCATGAAACTTTTATGATGTTATACAAATTATAGATGTATAATAGTTCGTTGACCAAATAAAGATAATAATTTGATACCATAAAACATATCAAAATATATTATTAAATTTTGTGATCAGAAAAAAGGATCATTTAAAATAAAACATATAAAACAATATATATTCCCCAAAAAGTGCTTGTAAGAATACCTTATCCACCAAATAATGTATGGAGCCGTACAAAGTATGGGTGAACATTTAAAGAACAGTTTTTGCCTTTTAAAATTACTGGAGCATCGACTTAGGGAGTAGAACCCGGTCGACATATTTTATTCCCGTGCTCACATTAATAATTCATGTGGGGTCCGCCCATCACGCGTAAAGTTTTCAGATCTTTTTTGCCCTTGTATGGCTGTTCTAAATTGATCATCAATATAAGCATTTTATTTTTTGTGGTAAGAAATGGAACCAATAATTGAGTGTATAATTGGACAGAAGTTGCAGAGGATTTGCAGAGGAATTCCAAATATGTATGTACAGTTATATATCATGTGTGTTTGAATCAGTTTACTACTCTGTTGTTTGTAATATGTAATTTGTTTTATAAAATTAAGGATCTGGTGGCTTATTAAAGATTTGTTGTAAACAAAAGCCTAGATGGGTGAAATTTCTATGATTTATTTCAATTCTTACTTTCTGCACAACCGTCTCCTGCTTCCATCATCTACCCAGTATAAAATGTTGTACACAATCTAAAAGATAAGGGTGATTTCGTTGTGTGGATATTAGATTCTAAGCTCTGGTTAAAGATCAAGTGGTTCAAAATTTTAGATTTATGTTTATTTAGAGATTAAAGATATTAGATTTTTATAGTCTATGGTGTTGTTTAAAGGTGTTTCTAGATTTGATTGTGTCGAGCTTTTCATCAGAAACACCTTTTCAATACAGTCAAATCTAAAAACACTTTATTGTTTCTTTAAAATTGTTGCAATTTTCGATTGATTGGTTAGAGAAAAATGATGTAATAAATAATTTATTCAATACATAGAATTATATTAAACCCTGCCCATATATGCTTGAACTAACTGTCTCTTTCTGTGATCTATTCCTTTGGTTCCATCCTCAAGTCATTTAAATTATGTATGGCCATTACCATTCAATCAAAAAGGTTCTTTCGGTAAGTTTCGGGACAAAACAAGAAACAAAATGTTACCCTAGAATCATGGCTTTAGGAAAAATGTTTTATAGGAAGATAATTGTATTTGATATATTTCCACATATTTGTTGTAATAAAATTGAGTTGAATGCAGCCTGAAAATGCTGTTATTTGAAGATTCCAGCATAGTGGTTTTCTTATTGAGAGATATAAATCAGATTTATTGTGTGTACATTTTTTTTTTGATGTTTCAGATTACATTTCAGTGATCTATTATGAGGAAGAGGATAATGAATGAATAGATTGAAGACAAATCTTCAAAGGAAGCAAAGAATAATAGATTATAATATTAAAAATGTTTTTGATATTGTGTTTATTTTTTTCTTTTGATGTTTCGGACCATATTTAGAGATCCATCATCAAGAAGAGAATAATGAATGAATAGATTACAAACAAATCTTAAAAAGAAACAAAGAGAAAGGGAGAAAGATCAGAAAATGAGGAACACTAGATTAGCACAGTTCTCATTTCTTGTTATTGTTACAGGTTTTTATATGCCTGGTTAGATTTAAAATAGAATAGAAAATTCGATCTAATTAATCACAGCAATCAATAAAAAGTTTTATAAACTGTCTAAGAGAATTATATAAATAAATAAGCCATTAAAATGGAGCAGAAAACTATGTTCAGAAATAAACTATTGATAAACTCATTTCTGTCATAAATTGTTTGTGCTTTCAATAGAAACCACAGCTGTTACATAAACCAGAACAATTCAACTCTTCAAAACTCTTTCCATTTCTGTTGTTACGTGAATAGACCAAAATAAATGGTTTCCTATTTTATTTTGTGTATAGAAACATAACAATATAAGCCTTATTTTGTTCTATGGTGATGATGAGTTGCAGAATAATGTGCTGTTGCAGGGTGTTGGGGAATAGTTGGAAGAGATGGGTTCCTGAAGAGAGAGAGCATAGCCATGGGCCATAGGCAATATAAGCATATGGTCTCATGGGCTGTGCTCCCTCTCTTCAGGATTCGATTTCGGCCATTAACAAGCTCAATAATAGCAGGAGCTTCCTTGTTCCGGTACTATCTCCCACTTTATATCTATTGCATGTAATTTACAGTGTTCTGCCAGAAAGTAAAAGAATATCTTCAGCACATAAAATGGGTTTTCCTGTAGCGTGTATACCCACGTAATAATTTCTGTTGTGCAGTCATATGTGATGGCTGTTTAGAATTACATTGCAGGATTTACGCCCCACGTCTTTGTGATTGAACTCTTCCTCTTCTATGCAGTTGGTGTATACTCCACATCTTTATTTCAACCAGATTAAAATTTAAATGTACTTGCTGTTTAAGGTCTACCAAATTCATGTTTAAAAATATTCATTTTTGGTAAGGAATATAAGACTTCTTTCCTAATTATTTAGTTAATTAATTAATTAGTTAGAAGTGGATAAATAAAAGAGTTTAACAATATAAAGTGTATATATAATGTTAAACAATAGAGAAGGATATGTGTATTTAGTTATAAGAATAATACGATATTTTATTATGGATTGTGTTTTGCGACTTGTTTCAATAATTAATAATTAAATTTGCATTAGTTAAATCTCAACAAATTACAAAAGTGATTGTTTGTTATTTTAGTCTGATGTCATACTTGTAATTTTTATTTTTGTATTTGAGGCTCTCAATTTGATTTGTAGTTTGGCTTTCAATAACTTGAATAGGCTGGTGCTAAAGAGTACTAATGGAGGTTGCAATGTTAGTACTGCACAGTCAAGTAACTTCCCACATTTTTCTTTAGTCAACTCGGTAGATCAATTTAGTGATTTGGAACAAGTTTGTAGATAAACAAATTTGTATGCAAATGAATAGATCTATCATTATGAATGCATATGCAAATGCTATGCTCTAAAATCAAATAATCATTTTTAAGAGCTATACTGAGTGACATTGGATGATCTTATTATGTCTAAATGAATTAGGGCTTTTATCATTTTATATAACACCCTTGTATGCAAATTTAAAAATCTCACAATCAAATCAGTGTGTAACAACTAGTTTGAGGTAAATCAATTTAGGCTTAAGATAAAAATTAATTTTCAAATATAGGGTTCAATAACACATTTTTGATTCAAAACCAAGTTCAAAATCAAATAATCATTTTTAAGAGCTATATTGAGTGACATTGGATGATCTTATTATGTCTAAATGAATTAGGGCTTTTATCATTTTATACAACACCCTTGTATGCAAATTTAAAAATCTCACACTCAAATCAGTGTGTAACAACTAGTTTAAGGTAAATCAATTTAGGCCTAAGATAAAAATTAATTTTTTCTTGTAACTCTTTGATACTCTATTTTTAATACAAAAAAAAATAATTTTCAAATTTAGGGTTCAATAACACATTTTTTATTCAAAACCAAGTTCAAGGCTACACATGCAATTTTTATCTAGGACTAGAAAAAACAAATATGAATGTTAGGTCTAGATCATTCGACAATAAGTAATTATAATCAAATAAAGTACATGATGGATGCCAATTTTTACATATAATTACACCATTTGGACACTATATTATTTCATTAGGAAAGTGACAAAAATTAATGGGAAAAGTGTTAGGATGCACTTTTCAACCTTACATTTTGCCTCCACATTGACTTTCATCCATGAAAGACTAGGTCAACTTCATGATCAAGTGATTAGTTGTTCATGACATCAATTAGAGAGAATTATTTCAAGCCTTCACATGGAGAGATTTTTTTGTTATTTTTACAGATTAAGAATCTTGTATGTAGGTCAAATGTAGACTTGGGATGATTTGAAGCACCTTGGAAAAGATGTAGGATAGGTGTGTAGGCATCAAAACACAGAAATTTTCTAATTTTAGAATTTTCACAACTTTCCACAAGTGGCAAGAGCATCATATATCATGGTTAATTCATCATGACCATGAAAAAATCACAAATGCTCCCTGCAAGAAGCAACAAGTTTACCACAAACTATATAAGAAATGGAATGTGAAGGGGATTGTGGATTCACTTTAACTTCAATGTGTTCTAAAATATGTGTGTGTCTAGGGGGTGGAGGTCATTGCGGGGCTCTAGATACATGGGATATCTATAATAATTTATTGCATAACAAGTGGAAGGTTTAGATCTATATTTTCCCCTTTTTGTAATCTCTATTTAGATGTTGTGGCACCATATAACTTGGGTTTAGAGGTAGAATGCACCATTAGGGAATTTTGAAGGCCAAATAACTTGTTGATTGTCTATATATAGACATGTTAAGTTTATCCCCTACAATGTACTAGATTGATTCATAGTTTCTTAAGAGACTCTTAGCTCACTCTAATTAGATATTTTCCCATCCTAAGGTTTCTTTAAGTTAACTCTTGTGCTCTCAAACTTTGTGCATTTATTTCCTTATATTTCCCTTTTTCTATATGTTCTTATGGTTTTAGTATACTAAAAATTATGGTACAAAATTGTTAATGTTAGTTTATTGCAAATAATAAGATTAAACATTGTTTTGAAGAGATTTTGATAAGGAATCCATAGCTTTTGAACATTGTAAAGATTATTCTCCCTATATATATATTAGTCAAACTTACATGTGCGGTTGGAAGCATAGAATTGTGTCCCACTTATGGGAAAGGGCACAAAAATGAGTCTTGAAAGGAAAAAAATCACCAAACTCTTGCAAGTAAAGGTTTTTCTCCAAATGAAGGCTCTTCAATTGAAATAGATTCAATGCCCACCACATAGAAAAAGGGTTCAAATGAAGGAGTCTTCAATAAAAGGTCATTTTTAATATTTTTCAAAATTTGCATACCTTAAAGTCCCATAAGAATGGGCCTTCAAATGAAGGATATTTGATCAAAGGTACTTCATTTGAATCCCTCTATGTTTCACTCCTACTTTTTTGTCATGAAAATTTTGGTAGAATTTTTTTTTTAGAGAATGGTTCAGCTAATCAAGCAAAGTTACTATG
Organism: Sequoia sempervirens; assembly: GCA_007258455.2. Taxonomy (NCBI): domain Eukaryota; kingdom Viridiplantae; phylum Streptophyta; class Pinopsida; order Cupressales; family Cupressaceae; genus Sequoia; species Sequoia sempervirens. The sequence continues at coordinate 93,371 of VDFB02387810.1, read as the reverse complement.
ACATGAGATTTCACAAGATCGTAGCCCTTAGAGTAAGCTTTCTAAAAAATATAGTTTATAATATATTTTGTTTAATTATACTCATTATTTATTTTCTAATTAAATTTAGCATTTTACAAAACATAAAAAAATTTGTTTCATGTGAAAAATTCATAAAAATAAATAGAAAATAATATAAAAAATGCATGTCCCCTATACATTACATATATATACATGAAGGTAGCCTAAATATCACTCTAAATTATAATTAACATGTATTTAAAAATTAATAATAAATAAAATATCCAAGCCCTAGATATCAATGTTAATGATATATATTTAAGAAATAATGATTTTATCTTATTTCTAAAAAAAATATACACTATGGCATAATATCAATCATTGAAAATACTATAAAATATATAATAAAAAAAAATTATTAACAATTTTATTGAAAAATCATGGTAAAAAATAATTAATTCATAGAAAAAATAATCCAATTGTGAAAAAATAGATGTTTAGAAACTAGGCATTGTCATGTGTTTTAATTTGGTCATTTTTTAAAAAAAAGTTATCAGTCACTATTAACATGGAATATACTTGTTGATCTGAGACTAAGGGTTGGGTTTGCAAGCCTAAAACAAAAAAAAAATTATAGGTTTCAAATTTGAAAATTTATGGAACACATATTTGTTCTAAAAAGAAACAACTATATGGTGTAATTAGAAATGGGTACACATTCCATACGAGTAGTTGCCACTTCCACTAAAAGTGGACTTGTTATCTTGCTTTTAACCAAACAAATATGTTATTAATAATTTTCTTGCTATAAGTGATTGAAAGTAAGAGTATGTGAAAAATTAGTTTAAAATAGTGATTTGAGTGTCCCACTTAGACCAAAAATGGGACACAATTGTGATATCATCCTAAACTATTACAAATACCATGCATATCAAGTAAACAAGAAATCAATATGAAAGTAAATGAAAAACACTTGTGAAAAGTATATGGAGATAAAATATTATCCACACATGCTCTTGTAATGATAACTCCATCCTCAAACCTACAAGCATAAAATTCCATGAGTAGCATCTAACAAAATTTAAAACAACACCCTAACATGCAAATTTAAATATTTTATGTTTGAGTTGATATATAACTAGTTGGATGTATGTTGGCTTGTGCTTAGGATAAAATTTGATTTTGGAGTTTTTAGGTTAGCATCACATTTTTTGTTTTAATGTAGCTTCAAGGATGCATGTGGTTTTGAATTAATGATATAAATAAAATATATGAGGGTTAGGTCTAGATCATTAGGGGAAAAACACTTAAGATTCAAAAAAGCATATTTTGGATATCAACTTGTGCACAAAAATACACCATTTAGACATTAGTCTATTGCATAAAGAATGAAGAGTCAAAGTGAGTCTAAATAAAATGAGAAAAAGTGCTAAGAATATACTTTTCACTATGACAATATTATATAAAAGTAAAGTTATACATGGAGTAGTGCATTTATCCATAATTTCATTCTTAAAATAACTTGAGCTCTTTTAATCTAAACTAATAATACTAAGCTCTAAGATATTTTTTAAAACACATATTTATGATAACCTCACAAATTTTTTTAAAAAAATAATGACCCCTAATAATGTACCTATATTGCTACTCTTTATTAAAACTAAATCATTAGTTTAAATTTATTTTTTAATTTATTGTGCATTATTGAAGTTACTAATGTATTCATGATGATTTAGTGAAAAATAATCAAATGTATTCATTATGCTAAGAACCCAATTTAGTGTCAAAAATCAGAGGAAAAGAAAATTATTAATTTTTTTCATTTTTTATAATGTGTTTTTCCAAAACAACTAGTTAAACACTTCATAACATATTTTTAAGGATGTGGTAGGATTTTTTTGTTAGGTTTGAGTAAGAATTAGTACCAAGATTACATCACAAAATATAAATTTTACTTAGGCAATAATTTTGGCATTCAAAAATTACCTCACAATTAACACCACTTTTTAATTCACAACTCAAATTTAAATTTTGATATTGATTGAAAGTGTTGATTCTACCATACCAATATAAGTTGAGAACTATTTTGTCATCCATGCTCCAACAACTCATTCCATGTTGAAAATAGGTATCTCCAATTAATCACATCATATCTTTCTTTATGATTTGTAACATGAATTAAATGCTTTTAACCTAACTTACACAAACACAATAAAAAATTTAATAATATAAGAAAATTTAAGATATAAGGAATTAAGTAATGGATGAGTGTAGGATCATCATGATTCAAACAATGGTAATAGAAGAAAAATACATCTTTACTTAGCCAGAATTTTGCAATGGGTATTTGACTTTTTGTATCATGGATTAGAAGTTAATTTTGGTTTGGTAATAACAAAACAAAATAGATAGATCCATTAGTAATGAATAAATTTTTATAATAAAATAGGTATCAAAATAATTATCTATTTTGTAGTTACCAATTCTTCTATAAATATTTATATGTTGTTTTCCTCACATGTACCAAATGAGAAGTAATGTTGCAATAGAGAAGTAATATCTATACACTTTTTTATAACTCTAGAGGATAGTAGGCTCATATTTGAAGAGCCTTCATTATCATCTTAAACTTTTATGAACAAAGCCTCGCTCTTCCCATATCCACTTAATTAAATATAGTGGATTTGGGCTCAATCTTGTGGATTATGATGTCTTGAAAAATCAATAATTTTGTAAAACAAAACATTGATGTGAAAGTGACCTACAAATGGTTTTCAAGAAAAATGGAAAGAGTGTCAATAAGAACTCTTGAGATTAAGCCTCTAGACAATATTGGGTAATGGTGTTGAGGAAATAAGTTAAATATAGACTTAATGGAGGGAGTGGATCTCAAATGGCGTTGAGGAACAAAGTTATATAGGTTGCAATGGATGTATAACTCAAATAATGGTAAATATTTAGATAGAATAAATGCTTAAAAACTCTAATTTCATACAATGCATCCCTAAAGTAATTGTTCGTTCACATAAAGTCATTATTCTACCATGCAACCCATAAATTATTAGGAGTTGACAACACCAAACAACTTGTGTGCTATTTAACTATGTCTAGTTGTCAAATAAAAATAATAAAATCTATGTCTAAGAAAATTAAATTTTCATCATGAAATTTTCTTAATATTATACAAATTATAAATGTATAATAGTTTGCTGATCAAATAAAAATAGTAAATTTGATATAAAAATATATTATTAAATTTTGTGATTAGGAAAAGGTCATTTAAAATAAACATAAAACAATATATATTCCCCATAAAGTTCTTGTAAAAATACCTTATCCACTAAATAATTTAAGGAGCCGTACAAAGTATAGGTGAATGGAGCATCGACCTAGCTGGAAACGTGTCGACATATTTTATTTCCCAGCTCACATTAATAATTCATGTGGGGTTCATCACGCGTGAAGTAAGTTTTCAGATCTTTTGGCCCTTCTATGGCTGTGCTAAATTCATCATCAATGTAAACAAATTATTTTTTGTGGTAAGAAATGAAACCAATAATTGGACACAAGTTGCAGAGGATTTGCAGAGGAATTCCAGATATGTATGTACAGTTATATATCATGTGTGTTTATATCAGTTTACTACTCTGTTGTTTGTTTCTAATATGGAATTTGTTTTATAAAATTAAGGATCTGGTGGGTTATTAAAGATCTGTTCTAAACAAAAGCCTAGATGGGTGATATTTCTATGATTTATTTCAATTATTACTTTCTTTACAACCGTCTCCTGCTTGCATCATCTACCCAGTATAAAAGGTTATACATCTAAGCTCTGGTTAAACATCAGGTGGTTCAAAATTTTAGATTTATATTTATTTATTTAGAGATTAAAGATATTAGATTTTTATAGCTTATGGTGTTGTGTAAAGGTGTTTCTGGATTCGACTGTGTGAGTTTTTCATCAGAAATACCTTATCGCTTCTTTAAAATTGTTCCAATTCTCTATTGATTGGTTAAAGAAAATGATGCAATAAATAATTTATTCAATACATAGAATTATCTTAAACCCTACCCATATACTTGAACTATCTGTCTCTTACTGTGATCTTTTTTCTTTGGTTCCATCCTCAAGTCATTTAAATTCTGTATGGCCATTACCATTCAATCAAAAAGGTTCTGTTGATAAGTTTGGGACAATACAAGAAACAAAATGTTACCCTCGAGTAATTGCTTTAGGAAAAATGTTTATAAGAGGATTGCCAGAAGATAATTCTATTTGATATATTGCTACACATATGTTGTATTAAAACTGAGTTGAATGCAGCCTGAAACTTGCTTCTATTTGAAGATTCCAGCAGTGGTTTTCTTTTTTAATACAAAAGATTATAATACTAAGAATGTTTTTGGATTTATTGTGTTTTTTTTTTTTAATATTTCAGATTACATTCAGTGATCTGTAATTAGGAAGAGGGTAATGAATGAATAGATTGTAGATAAATTTTAAAAAGAAGTGAAGAGTAATAGATTATAATATTAAGAATATTTTTGAATTTACTGTGTATATATTCTTTTATATTTTGGATCACATTCAGTGATTCATTGTAAAAGGAGAATAATGAATGAATAGATTATAGACAAATCTTTAAAAAAACAAAGAATAATAGATTGTAATATTAAGAATGTTTCTGAATTTACAATATATATATATATAAAGAGAGTTTAGATCATATTCAGAGATTCGTCATCAAAAGGAAAATAATGAATGAATAGACAGATCTTAAAAAAGAAGCAAGGAGAAGGGAAGAAGATGAGAGAATGAGGAACACTGGATTAGCACAGTTTTCATTTCTCGTTATTGTTACAGGACTATATTTCTATGGAGCTTGGATGACTGGTTAGATCCAAAATGGAATAGAAAATTCGATCTAGTTAATCACAACAATCAATAACAATTTATAAACTGTCCTAAGAAAATTATATCAAGGAATAAGCCATTGAAATGGAACAGAAAACTATGTTCAGAAATAAACTATTGGTAAACTCATTTCTGTAATAAAATTGTGGGCGTTTTCAATAGAAACCAGAACAAATTCCACTCCTTAAACTCTTTATATTTCTGTTGTTACGTGAATAGACCAAAATAAATGGTTTCCTAGTTTTATTTTGTTTATAGAAACATAACTATATAAGCCTCAATTTGTTGTATGGTGATGATTTGTAGAATAATGTGTTGTTGCAGGGTGTTGGGGAATAACTGGGAGAGATGGATTCCTGAAGAGAGAGAGCACAGCCATGGGACATAACCAATATAAGCATATGGTCTCATGGGCTGTGCTCCCTCTCTTCAGGATTCGGTTTCGACCATTAACAAGATCAATAACAGCAGGAACTTCCTTGTTCTGGTACTATCTATCCTTTTATATCTATTGCATGCAATTTGCAGTGTTCTGCCATAAAGTAAAAGGATGTCTTGAGCACTTAAAATGGGTTTTCCTATAGCGTGTAATAATTTTTGTTCTGTAATCATATGTGATGGCTGTTTAAAATTACAATGCCGGATTTACACCCCACGTCTTTGTGATTGAACTCTTCCTCCTCTATGCAGTTGGAGTGTACTCCACATCTTTATTTCAGCCAGATTAAAATTTAAATGTCTTTGCTGTTTAAGCTCTGACAAATTCATGTTAAAAAATATTCATTTTTGGGAAGGAATATAATACTTCTTTCCTAATTATTTAGGTTAATTAATTGCTTAGAACTGGAGAGTTTTACAATATTATGTGTATATATAATGTTTAATGATAGAGAGGGATATGTGTATATAGTTATAGAAATAATGTGATATTTTATTATGGATTGTGTTTTGTTATTTGTTTCAATAATTAATAATTAAATTTATATTAGTTAAGCCTTAACCATTTATAAAAGTTATTGTTCTCTATTCTAGTTCAATCTCATATTTGTAATTTTTTTTTTTGTACTTGTGGCTCTCAATTGGATTTGTAGTTTTGACCTTCAATAACTTGGATAGGGTGGTGTTAGAGAATACTAATGGAGCTTGCAATGTTAGTACTAGAAATTCAAGTAACTTCTTACCTTATGCTTTAGTCAAAGTCAGTAGATCAATTTAGCAATTTTGAACAAGTTTGCATATAAACAATTTTGTATGCAAATGAATAGATCTATCATTATGAATGCATACAAATGCTTTGCTTTAAAGATAATCATTTTTAAGAGTTATAGTGAGTGACATTGGATGATCTTATTATGTCTAAATGAACTAGGGCCTTTGTCATTTTATATAGAACCCTTGTAAGCAAATTTGAAGATTTTCACACTTGAATCAGTGTGCAACAACTAGTTAGAGGTGAATCAACTCAAGCCTAAGATATCAATTAGTTTTCAAATTTAGGGTTCATTAATGCATTTGTGATTCAAAAACAAGTTCAAGACACACTTGCAATTTTTATCTAGGACTAGAAACAACAAATATTAAGGTTAGGTCTAGATCATTCTAGGTAATAACTACTTATAATCAAATAAAGTTCTTGATGGATGCCAATTTTTACATATAATTACACCATTTGAACACTAGATTATTTCATTAGGAAAGTGACTAGAAAATTAATGGGAAAAGTGTTAGGATGCACTTTTCAACCTTAAATTTTGTCTCCACGTTGACTTTGATCCATGAAAGACTAGGTCAAGTTCATGATCAAGTGATTAGTTTTTTATGACATCAATTAGAGAGAATAATTTGAAGCCTTCACATGGAGAGAATTTTTTGTTGTTTTAGGAGATTAAGAATCTTGTATGTAGGTCAAATATAGACTTGGGATGATTTGAAGCATCTTGGAAAAGATGTAGGATAGGTGTGTAGGCATCAAAACAAGGTAGTTTTCTAATTTTAGAGTTTTCACCACTTTCCATAAGTTGCAAGGGCATCATATATCATGGTTAATTCATCACAACCATGAAAAAAACACAAATGCCCTTGCAAGAAGCAACAAGTTTATCACAAACTATATAAGAAATGGAATGTGAAGGGGGTTGTGGATTCATTTTAACTTCAATGTGTTGTAAAACATGTGTGTTTCTAGGGGGGTGGAGGTCATTGCGGGGATCTAGATACATAGGATATCTATAATAAATTGTTGGATAACAAGTGGAAGGTTTATCTTTGTTTTTTCCTTTTTTGTAAGCTCTATTTAGAGGTTGTGACACCATAGAACTTGGGTTTAGAGGTAGAACACACCATTAGGGAATTTTGAAGGCCAAATAACTTATTGATTGCCTATATAGACATGTTAAGTTTGTCCACTACAATGCACTAGATTGATTCATAGTTTCTTAAGAGACTCAAGATTAGCTCACTCTTATTAGAGTTTTTCCCATCCTAGAGTTTCTCTTATTTAACTCTTGTGCTCTCAAAATTTGTGCATTTATTTCCTTTTATTTCCTTTTTCTATATGTTCTTATGGTGTTACTATACTACAAATTATGGTACAAAATTGTTAATATTAGTTTATTGCAAATAATAAGATTAAACATTGTTTTGAAGGGCTTTCAATAAAGAATCCATAGTTGTTGAACATTGTAAAGATTATCCTTCCTATATATATTAGTCAAACTTGCATGTGTGGTTGGAAGCATAGAATTGTGTCCCACTTAAATGGGAAAGGGCACAAAAATGAGTCTTGAGAGGAAAAAAATCACTAAACACCTTCAAATAAAGGATTTTCTCCAAATGAAGGCTCTTCATTTGAAATAGATACAATGCCCACCACATAGAAAAAGGGTGAAAATAAAGGAGGCTTCAATAAAAGGTCATTTTTTACATTTTTTAACTTTGCATACCTTAAAGTCGCATAAGAATGGACCTTCAAATGAAGGATATTTGATCAAAGGTCCTTTATTTGAATCCCTCTATGTTTCCCTCCTCCTTTTTGGTCACTAAAATTTTAGTAGATTTTTTTTAGAGAAAGGTTCGACCAATCAAGCAAATTTATCATGAAATGAGATTTCACAAGATCGTAGCCCTTAGAGTAAGCTTTCTAAAAAGTATAGTTTGTAATATATTTTATTTAATTATACTTATTATTAATTTTCTAATTAAATTTAACATTTTACCAAACATAAAAGTCCTTGTTTAACACACATGAGAAAATCATAAAAATAAATTTAGAAAAAAATATTAAAAATACATGTCCCTATACATACATGAAGGTATGCATGCCCTAAATATCACTCTAAATTATAATTAATATGTATTTAAAAAATAATAATAAATAAAATGTGCATGCCCTAGATATCAATGTTAATGATATATACTTAAGAAATAATGATTTTATCTTATTTCTAAAAAAATTATGCACTATGGCATAATATCAATTATTGAAAATACTATAAAGTATAAAAAATTAAGTTACTAAATATTTTCTTGAAAAATCATGGTAAAAAATAATTAATTAATAGAAAAATGTGTCCAATAGTAAAAAAATAGATGTTTAGAAACTAGAAATTTTCATTTATAAGGTGTTTTAATTTGGTCAAAAAATTATGAAAAAAGTTATCAGCCATATTGCTAAAGTCAAATTTTCTCTCGCTATTAACATGGAATATACTTGTTTTTGATAAGGAAAAGTAGGTTTTTAAGGGGCCTCGAAACACTGTACAATGATAGGAAGCTGCTAAAGAGAAAGAAACATAAGCACCAACGGCCCAAAAAGTCAAAAATCCTAACAAAAGAAAACACTAGATAAATCATCAACAAACCTACAACAAAACATTAGTGCAGAAGGCTAAACAACTAGAAACTACAAAAAATTATCAAGAACCTTAACTGAGTCCATATTACTAGAGATGACCCTATCATTCATCTCTACCACTTCCTCAAGTTCCTAGAATGAAATGGTTGCCCTTTTCTTAGTCTTGCTCCTCGTACGAAGGCAAGGGCCAGCATCCACATTCTTCTCCATGCATGGGCTAGCATCCACATCCTTCTCTACTAGGTTCATATAGTTAATCTCAACTATAGCCTCCTCATGTTCGCCAAGGTCCAAGTTCTTAGTAGTCTAATTGATGAATTTCTCGTTCAATAAAGACAAGCCCTTGTACACTAGACTTGAGGGACTAATTGCTTATTCTAACCAACGCTTGCAAGTCATTGCTAATCTTGTTCATTCTATCCTCCATAGCCACAACTGGCTCCTCATTCACCCTGTGAACCACAATTTCCAAAGTATTCAGCCTCTCCTCATGATTGTTTCCAAGTTTACCAGCATCCACAACCTAAATTATCAAGGATCACATTCATTGTTTTGACCTTATCTCTCACTGATCATTCCCTTTGATTGCAGTTCACCAAAGCCACATAGACATCTTGCCAATCTTTTATCCTAGTATTAAGATACTTAACCTTTGAAAAGAGCCATTTCATAAGAGAGAGAATTTTTCTAGTGTCGTCGTCCGCCATTCTGCAAAAAAGATCCATATTGATCTCCTCCCAATTGATTGATATTGTAGTAGGAACATCAGCATTCTCATGGAGGTCCTTCTGATCCGTACCCTTTCCCTCCAAATCCTCCTCCACAAGAGAGTCTTCAACATCAATTACCTCAACTTTCACTCTATGTTTTTTAGAGATTTCAACCGACTTGGGCAACAACTCAAGCCACCCAGCCTTGTCTTCAGCTTACTTAACCTACTCATCACTCTTGCAAACAAGGATCTCCAAACCACCATGGCTAGGAAGAGCCATCCCAGGATTCACAAAGCCTCACCTTCTAGAACATTTTGATCCACCATAGCCTACTCATTTCCCTTCTGAACATTCCCCTGAAACCCCTTGACACAAGGAGGAGGGGTCTCCTCCACACCTTTCACCCTAGCTTCCCTTGACTTAAGAGCACACTTATTTTTCTTAGGGCCCCCTTTCTTCCCCTTCAAACTCTTTTTAACAGTAGGAGCAACAACCTCCTTCATTTCAATATCTATCTCGTATCCCTTCGACCAGGACATAGAGGCCTCTGAATCATCCTCTAACTTCCCCTTAGACTCCAATGACTCCTCATCTTCAAAATTTTCCTCCTCATAGTCACTGTCCCACTCCTCCGTCAAAGAGAGCTTAAGAATCTTAGGTAACAACTTCAGTTTAATGTGGTCAATTATAATTTTCATAAGGCCTTCATGAAGAATTTCCTTACTAGGGTTCTTTCTATGAGCATCAATATTGGTTTCCATGGAAACAAGCAAGTAATAGGGGAATGAGACCAGATTGTTGTGATGGAAATGATTAAGCAACATAAAATGATAGCCATAAATCATATAGTACCTTCCCTCTAGCGTGAAGAATTTCATAATCGTTAGGGCAACATCTCTCCAAAGTGGTTTGATTGATTTCTGATCATACCCTCTAGTACCAATGCACCTAAGCCTCTACTACTCCTTTCCTTTGAAAAAATTAGCTAAGGCAATCTTCGACGCAACCTGATCCCTGAAAAACTTCTTAACCTTAATTGGTAAACCAGTAATCTCAGTAATGAAGTCCTCAGTGATATTGACCTCCACACCTTGGTAGTGCAAAACTCTGTTATTCCAACCATTCACAAAGGCCTCTATCACCTCTGAATGAAAACCATGAACCCTGATCATATAAGGGAAAACACCACCCTTCTCCAAGTATTCGCAAACAATCTCATTCCCATTGAATTATTTGCAAGAAACCGGCTTGATTGTGCAACGATCCCCTCCCATTGCCACCTAAAACAACCTACTCACAACCTTTTCCTTAGTCCTTTGCACAAAAGGGGTTAAACAAATAATCCTAAAGCAAAACCAAATAACACCCACAATCCGTGTAATCCTGACACCCCGAGTAAAACCAACCATAAAATTCCAAACCATGATCTCATAATCAGAAGATATGCAATAATTAAACGAGCAAGCTCTGAACACAAAGTTCAAAAACCAAAGGAAGAGGAAATAAAATAACTTAAATCTCCCCATGTATCCACTACCATGACATGACATTTGGTCTTTATTAGAAATACTCTGAAGATTAAACAAAATGGCATCATAAGAGTACCAATAATTATGAGCCATTACTCCCATGTTGGTGAACCCATTAGCAAGAGAGTTAGCCTCCCAAAAAAATGAGTAATTTTAACCTCGACAAAAGGATACAATAATGGAAAGGGTGTCTTCAATTAAATGAGTAATTGACCAAGATGACGAACTTAGCTTAAGGAGACAATTTATAATATTGATGGAGTCCCCTTCTAACCAAAGCTTAGTCACCCCAGCTTCTTTAGCGAGTAATAGGCCATGATAGGCTACTGTTGAACATAGAATTTATACTTGTTGGTCTGAGGCTGAGGGTTGGGTTTGCAAGCCTAAAACAAAATAAAATTATAGGTTTCAAATTTGAAAATGTATGGAACGCATACTTGTTCTAAAAAGAAACAAGTATAATGGGTACCCATTTTAAAAACCAAAATGGGTACACATTCCATATGAGTAGGAGTTTAAGCACGAGCACTCATTCCCAAACGAGTACCCATTCATTACAAAACATGTACCCATTCATAGTGTAATTTTTTCTAAGCCTGCCACTTCCACTAAAAGTGGACTCACTATCTTGCTTTAACCAAAAACATATGTTATTAACATTTTTCTTGGTATAAGTGATAGAATGTAAAAGTGTGTGAAAAATTAGTTTAAATAGTGATTTGAGTGTCCTACTTAGGCCAAAAAGTGGGACACAATTGTGATATCATCCTAAACTACTATAAATACCATGCATATCAAGTAAACAAGAAATCAATATGAAAGTAAATGAAAACACTTATGAAAAAGATATGGAGATAAAATATCATCCACACATGCTCCTTGTAATGATAACTCCATCCTCAAACCTACCAGCACAAAATCCCATGAGTAGCATCTAATAAAATTTATAACAACACCCTAACATACAAATTTAAATATTTTATGTTTGAGTTCATATATAATTATTTGGATGTATGTTGGCTTGTGCTTAGGATAAAATTTGATTTTGGAGTTTTTGGCTTAGAATCACATTTTTTGTTTTAATGTAGCTTCAAGGATACATGTGGTTTTGAACTAAAGGTATAAATATAACATATGAGGGTTAGGTCTAGATCATCAGGAAAAAAATACTTAGGATTAGATAAAGTATATTTTGGATATCAAGTTGTGTACAAAAATACACCATTTAGACATTACAACATCTATTGCATTAAGAATGAAGAGTCAAAGTGAGTCTAAATAAAATGAGAAAAAGTGCTAAGGATATGCTTTTCACTCTTATAATATTATATAAAAGCAAAGTTATGAATGGAGTAGTGCATTTATCCATTAATTTCATTCTTAAAATAACTTGGACTCTTTTAATCTAAAATTATTTAATACTAAGCTCTAAAATATATTTTAAACACATATTTATGATAACCTCACAAATTAAAAAAATAAAGTAATGACCCCTAATAATGTACCTATTGCTACTCTTTATTTTTTTATTTTTTATTTTGATATGCAAGTTGAGTATTTTTTTAATTATAATATCAAAGCTACAAATGTTTGCAAAGCAGGGAAATTTTCATCACCAAAAAACTAGAGAGCCACCCGGCCTTCGAATTCACCCACTATAAACCAATCTATATACAAACCACCTGACCATGATCATAGAAACCTCGACCAGAGACAAGCACAACAAAATTCCATTTTAATGGCTATATATGGAGTGCCAGCAAAACTAACAAAAAGATACCATCCCCATAAGCCAAAAAACCACAACCCAACACCCAACTCACAGAAAGTTGTTTGATTTTGCAAAAGCCTCGAAGTCCGTTAACCATTCAACACCACTGACCACCATCAGCCCAAAAAAAATCTTAAGAAACTCTATAGCCACTGCCACAATCATTTGGTGCCTCATAAGGCCTGACCCACACAAATCTAGGAGAAATGGAAAAATATTCATCGTTTCCTCCGAGCAAAGCCGCTCCATATCATAGGGCCTCAGACAACCCTTGCCTTTGATCACCACACTCATAACCTTGTCCACTCCTTCCACCAAATCCTCCCTAAACATCTTAACCAGCAACCCCTTCGCTTCCACCTTGGGAACCTTGTTATCCAAGAGAGATGCCAGGAAACGAGAAGAGATGTGCAGATTATCCCTCCCATACTCCTTGCATTCCAAATGTACAAAACCTAGAATCATCTTCACAGCCGCAACGACCAAAGGATCATAATTGAGAAGAATGTGCTTCAATCTTTTGTCGGTAATCTCCTTGAAGGAGGTTTTCCTCACCTTCAACCACAACAAGATTAGTGTGTCTGCTCCAAATATTGCTAGGCCCTCCACCAAAACCTCTATGAAAAATTTCAAACTCTTCGCCATCAACGACTCTGCACAAACTACTCTTGGGAAGAATGAATGAGCAGCTCACATACTCTGCTTCGCACCTGCAAAGAAAACTTACCCAAAAAAAAAGACAAGCCACCCATAAATAAAATCACCGATCACAAGGACACTGCCATCCTACGTGAATGGTACACTAAGCAGCATGTAAGATGTCCTCTCCATGAGGATGAAATCCTTCAGGCAGGATATACACTCATTCCTAAACATGGAAATGGGGGTCATAGCTACCCTTCGTTATCCTCCATATGCCGGGAAAAAAGACAAGTTTCAACCATCTTTTTCCATAATGCATGCTAGCTCCAACATACCTTACCCCAACAGCCCTGTCACCGTGGCATCAAATGCCACCCCCCTCCACCAACTTGGAGGGGTGCCCACCCTTCCACCCACATTGCTTCTCTTTATTAAAACTAAATCATAAGTTTAAATTTATTTATTTTATTTATAGTGCATTATTGAAGTTAATAATGTGTTCATGATTATTTAGTGATGAAATAATCAAATGTATTCATTATGTTAAGAACCAAATTTAGTGTCAAAAATCATAGAGGAATTTTTTTTATTAATTTTTTCATTTTTGATAAGGTATTTTTCCAAAATAACTAGTTAAACACTTCATAACATATTTTTAAGGCTAGTATTATTTTGTTAGGTTTGAGTAAGAATCAGTACCAAGATTACATCACAAAATATATAATTTTACTTAGGTAGTAATTTTGGCATTCAAAAATTACCTCACGATTAACACCATTTTTTAATTCACAACTCAAATTTAAATTTTGATAGTGATTGAAATTGTTGATTCTACCATACCCATATAAGTTGAGAATTCCTTTGTCATCTATGCTCCAACAACTCATTCCATGTTGAAAATAGGTATCTCCAATGAATCACATCATATCTTTCTTTATGATTTGTAACATGAATTAAGCATTTTTAACCTAACTTACACCAACACAATTACAAATTTAATAATATAAGAAAAAAAGATACAAGGAATTAGTGGGTACATTAAGAGTAATGGATGAGTGTAGGATCATCATGAGCCAACAAATGGAAATAGGAGAAAAACACATCTTTACTTAGCCAAAATCTTGAAATGGGTATTTGACTTTTTGTATCATGGGTTAGAAAGTTGATTTTGATTTGGTAATTACAAATTAAAATGGACATCCATTAGTAATGAATATTTGTTATAATAAAATGGGTATCAAAACAAATATCTATTTGTAGTTATCAATTCTTCTAAAAATATTTATATGTTGCTTTCCTCACATGTACCAAATGAGAAGCAATGGAGCCAAAGGAATGTAGTGCAATAGAGAAGTAATGTCTATACAATTTTTTATAACTCTAGAAGATAGTAGGCTCATATTTGAAGAGCCTTCATTATCATCTTAAACCTTTATGAACAAAGCCTCACTCTCCCATGTCCACTTAATTAAATATATTAGATTTGGGCTCAATCTTGTGGATTATGATGCCTTGAAAAACCAAAAATTTTGTAAAACAAAACATTGATGTGAAATTGGCCTACAAATTGGTTTTGGAGAAAAATAGAGAGTGTCAATACGTACTCTTGAGATTAAGCCTCTAGACAATATTGGGTAATGGTGTTGAGGAACTAAGTTAAATGTAGACTTAATAGAGGGAGTGCATTTCAAATGGTGTTGAGGAACAAAGCTATATAGCTTGCAATGGGTGTATATCTCAAATAATGGTAAATATTTAGATAGAATAAATACTTAAACTCTAATTTTATACATTACATTCTTAAAGTAATTGTTCATTCACATAAAGCCATCAGTCTTCCCTACAACCCATAAATTGTTAGGAGAAGACAACACCAAACAACTTGTGTGCTATTTAACTATGTCTAGTTTTCAAATACAATAAAAAAAAGTCTTTGTCTAGAAAAAATAAATTCTCATCATGAAACTTTTATGATGTTATAAAAGTTATAGGTGTATAATAATTCATTAACCAAATAAAAATAATAAATTTGATACCATAGCCTAGTAGCAGAGTTGGTTTGAGCAGTGGGTTTGCTCAGTATTGGTCTTGGGTTCGACTCCACTCCCGGATTTAAGAGGTGGGACTTCTTGCAGGTAGGGGATCTCACCCACAAGGGGACTAGTCTCGCCCCAGCTCACCCCAAGGACTAGTCTCGCCCTAGCTCGCCCCAGGTCTTGGTGGGTCGCTAGACTGGGTCACAAGGACACCCCTATTGTATCGAAAGAAAAAAAAAAATTGATACCATAAAACGTATAAAAATATATTATTAAATTTTGTGATTAGAAAAAAAAAGGATCATTTAAAATAAAGCATATAATACAATATATATTCCCCATAAAGTTCTTGTAAAAATACCTTATACACCAAATAATTTAAGGAGCCGTACAAAGTATAGGTGACTGGAGCATCGACTTAGGTGGAACCCTGTCGACATATTTTATTTCCCAGCTCACATTAATAATTCATGTGGGGTTCATCACGCGTAAAGTAAGTTTTCAGATCTTTTGGCCCTTCTATGGCTGTGCTAAATTCATCATCAAAGTAAACAAATTATTTTTTGTGGTACGAAATGAAACCAATAATTGGACACAAGTTGCAGAGGAATTCCAGAGATGTATGTATAGTTATCTTATCATGTGTGATTAAATCAGTTTACTACTCTGTTGTTTGTAATATGTAACTTGTTTTATAAAATTAAGGATCTGGTGGGTTATTAAAGATCTGTTCTAAACAAAAGCCTAGATGGGTGATATTTTTATGATTTATTTCAATTATTACTTTCTTTACAACCGTCTCCTGCTTGCATCATCTACCCAGTATAAAATTTTATACACAATCTAAAAGATAAGGGTGATTTCGTTGTGTGGATATTAGATTCTAAGCTCTGGTTAAAGATCAAGTGGCTCAAAATTTTAGATTTATATTTATTTAAAGATAAAAGATATCAGATTTTTATAGTTTATGGTGTTGTGTAAAGGTGTTTCTAGATTCCATTGTGTGGAGATTTTCATCAGAAATAACTTTTCGACACAATCAAATCCAAAAAAAACGTTTTCACTTCTTCAAAATTGTTTCTATTCTCTATTGATTGATTAAAATGTAATAACTTGTTCAATACATGGAATTATATTAAACCCTGCCCTTATATGCTTGAATTATCTGTCTTTTGCTGTGATTTTTTTCTTTGGTTCCATGTCATTTAAATTGTGTATGGCCATTACCATTCAATCAAAAGGTTCTGTTGATAAGTTTTGGGACAAAATAAGAAACAAAATGTTACCCTAGAATAATTGCTTTAGGAAAAATGTTTATACCTGAGGATTGCCAGAAGATAATTCTATTTGATATATTACCACACGTTGTATTAAAGTTGAGTTGAATGCAGCTTGAAATTGCTGTTATTTGAAAATTCCAGCATAGTGGTTTTCTTATTGAAAGATATAAATCAATAATATAAAGATTTTTAAATATAAGAGATTATAATATTAAGAATGTTTATGGATTTATTGTATATATTTTTTTAATGTTTCAGATTACATTCAGTGATTTGTAATTAGGAAAAGGATAATGTAATGAATAGATGCAGATAAATTTTTTAAAAAAAGTGAAGAGTAATAGATTATAATATTAAGAATATTTTTTGGATTTACTGTGTATATATTTTTTTATGTTTTAGATTACATTCAGTAATAATAATGAATGAATAGATTACAGACAAATCTTAAAAAAAAGCAAAGAATAATAGATTATAATATTAAGAATGTTTCTGAATTTAGATCATCAAAAAGAAAAATAATGAATGAATAGTTTGCAGACAGATCTTAAAAAGAAACACGGAGAAGGGAGGAAGATGAGAGAATGAGGAACACTGGATTAGCACAGTTTTCATTTCCTGTTATTGTTACAGGAGTATATTTCTATAGAGCTTAGATGACTGGTTAGATCTAAAAATGGAATAGAAAATTCGATCTACTTGAACACAACAATCAATAACAATTTAGAAACTGTCTAAGAAAATTATATCAAGAAATAAGCCATTAAAATGGAATAGAAAACTATGTTCAGAACTAAACTATTGATAAACTCATTTCTGTCATAAATTGTTGGTGTTTTCAATAGAAAGCATAGCTGGTACATTAAGCAGAACAAATTCCACTCTTTAAAACTCTTTCTATTTCTGTTGTCACGTGAATAGACCAAAATAAATGGTTTCCTTGTTTTATTTTGTGTATAGAAACATGACTATATTAGCCTCATTTTGTTCTATGGTAATGATGAGTTGCAGAATAATATGGTGTTGCAGGGTGTTGGGGAATAGCTGGGAGAGATTGGTTCCTGAAGAGAGAGAGCATAGCCATGGGCCATAGCCAATAAAAGAAAATGGTCTCATGGGCTATGCTCCCTCTCTTCAGGATTCGATTTCGTCCATTAACAAGCTCAATAACAGCAGGAAATTCCTTGTTCTGGTACTATCTCTTACTTTATATCTATTGCATGTATTTTACAGTGTTCTGCCATAAAGGAAAAGAATATCTTCACCACATAAAATGGGTTTTCCTGTAGCGTGTAATAATTTTTGTTGTGTAATCAGATGTGATGGCTGTTGAGAATTACAATGCAGGATTGATAGAAAGAGCAAAGAAAAATTAAAAAGAACTTGAATGCTACAGCAGAACACAAAACTACATTTTCATTATTCTGATCAATACCAAATAGCTACAGCAGCCAGGTTTAAATAGATACATAGCACCAATTCGAACAAAGCAAGTAGCTGTCAGCAAAGACAGACAATAGAAACTTCTAACCATAACAGCAAATTATGGAGGAAACAAACTAAATTAACACATCAGTTTGATTTGGCAGATTTTAACAGAAACAATAGAAACTGCCGGAAACTGCCGGAAACTACAAACTGCGGGAAACTGCAAACTGTGGGAAACTACAAAGGGAGAAATTAGAAACTTTCTTCCAACACTCCCCCTTAATTTCAACCATCAACAACTCCCAAATTTTGTCTTAGATATTCAAAACTATCCTTTGGCAATGCCTTGGTAAAAATGTCCGCCAGTTGATCTTCGGATATACAAAATTCAAAGCAGATTTCACCATTGTTGACCAATTCTCTATGAATTGGTATTTCGTATCAATATGCTTGCTCCTTTTGTGAAATACATGATTCTTGGACAATGCAATGGCTGACTTGTTATCACAACGGATTGGTGTTGGTCCATCTTGATTATGCAACAAATCTAATAAAATTCGATGCATCCAAATTGTTTGACATGCTGCAGCAGTTGCAGCTACATATTCTGCTCCAGCTGAAGAAATTGTCACTATAGGTTGCTTCTTTGATGCCCATGAGATAGCTCCAGATCCAATATGAAATATATGTCATGATGTACTTTTCCTGTCATCTATGCTACCTGCAAAATCACTATCAGTATAACCAACCAAATCAAAATTGTTAGTTTTGGAATATAGAATTCCATATCATGTTGTTCTTACAACATTTATGAATATTTTCTTACCAACTTGCTAGTGAGAATTTTGAAGTGAATCCATGAACCTTGAAATCAAACTTACAACATACATGTTATCAAGCCTTGTGGCTGTAAGATACATTATCCTCTTTGCTCAATTTTGTTCATGTGACAACTAGAGTGGATGCGGGATTACAATTCAACACTTTAAATCTTCTTAATACATCCTTGGCATATTTTGACTGACAAATAAAAATTCTTTTATCTGTTTGAACAACTTCAATACCCAAAAAGTATCTCATCAAACCCAAATCTGTCATTTCAAACTCTTTCATCATATCTGACTTAAATATGTCCACAAACAAATTTCCACTGAAAATCAAATCATCAACATACAAACATACAATCAAAATTTGACCTTCATCATTAGTCTTTTATACAATGTAGGTTCACTATTGCTTCTTTTGAATCCATTACTTATCAAATATGAATCAATTCTACTATACCAAGCCCTAGGTCCTGTTTCAATCCATAAAGTGCCTTTTTAAATTTATAAACTTTATTTTCATGACCATGAACTTCATAACCAGGGGGTTGCAAAACATAAACCTCTTCATCAAGAAAACCATTTAAAAAGGTTGATTTCACATCCATTTGAAAAACATTCCAATTATCATGTGCAACTACTGCTAGAACAGTTCTAATTGTGTCCAACCTTGCAACTAGAGCAAAAGTTTCATTATAGTCAATCCCATACTACTGTGAAAACCCTTTTGCAACTAATCTTGCTTTATGTTTTACAATTTGACCTTCAGCATTAAATTTAGTTTTATAAACCCCTTTAACTCCTATGCAATCTTTACCTTCAGGTAAATCTTCGAACTCCCATGTTTTATTTCTTTCAATAGAGTCTATTTCTTCATCCATTGCCTTAATCCAATTATCATCTTTTACTGCTTCTTTAAAATAAATAGGATCACTAGAAAATAAAGAAAAATTTGAGTTCACATTTTCATCCCCTTTATCATATATTTCTTTTAAGCTTTTTGTTTTCTTTCCTTTACACCTTTTCCTTAATGAAGCAAGTGTTGGATCTGATTCATCACTTAAATTTGAATTTGGATTAGAAAGATTTGAATGGGATGATGATATACCTTGCACAATATTTCTTGGTGGAGTACTTGGTGGTGTTTGACCACCTTTTTCTTTTGGTTCCTCCTCACTGTTATGTATAGGTGCTCCACCTGTGACTATTTGATCAACATTTGAATCCCATGATTCTTCTTCCTTAAATTCAGCATCTCTACTAGTAATCAATTTCTTTGTAATTGGATTATATAGCTGGTAAGCTTTTGATTGCTCATCATAACCAATAAAATACATTTTTCACTTTTGTCATCTAATTTCCTTCTCAATTCAGATGGCACTAGAGAATAAGCAACACATCCAAAAATTTTAAAATGAAAGACAGTATGCTTCTTACCATTCCATACTTCTTGGGGGATTTTGTCCCTCACACTCTTTGTAGGGCTCCTATTCGGAACATTTGTACACTACACATGCCACTGCTTTTGCCCACAAATCATTAGATAGATTTTTGGCCTTCATCATGCTCCTGGCCATATCCATTATAGTTATGTTCTTCCTTTTGGCTACTCCATCCTGTTGTGGTGTATATCTTATTGTAAAGTGTTTCTTAATTCCATGATATCTGTAAAAATCCAAAAAGTCATTAGAACTGAACTCACCACCCCTATCAAATCTGAGTACCTTAATGCAGAATCCACTTTGTTTTTTTGTCATAGCTTTAAACTCCTTGAATTTATCAAATGCTTTAGACTTCTGCTTGAGAAGGTATATCCATGTCTTCTTGTTGAAATCATCAATAAACGTTAGAAAATATAAATTTCCTCCTAAAGATGGAGTCTGCATTGGCCCACATATATTGGTGTGAACTAATTATAATGGTGTCTTTGCTCTGTATGAACTGTTTACTGGAAAACTCTCTCTATGTTGTTTTTCTAAGATACAACTTTCATATGTACTAGTCAGATGATCTATAACTGGTAAACCTCTCACCATATTTTTCTTTTGCAATAAACTCAAACCTCCAAAATGAAGGTGACCATACCTTAAAATTCCAAATCCATGTCTAATCTAAGTACACTGTTTTGAAGTTAATTTCCTCTTTTCCTTGAATACAATTAATTTGGAGGGGGAACATTCTATTTTGTGTCATTTTGACCCTTGCAATTAATCTATCATTAGGATTTCTATCCAGAATTATACATTCATCATTTTTAAAATGAACTCTATACCCTTTTTGCATCAATTGACCAACACTCAACAAATTATGTTTTAAACTAGGTACAACGACTATATCATCAATATGTCTCTTTTCACCATTCTTAGTCATGATATTAATGATTCATTTCCTAGTTACAGATACTCTACTATCATTTCCCAATTTTACTTATGAATTTATAGAATCATCCAAACTAGCAAATAATTATTTGTTTCCTGTCATATGGTTGCTACAACCACTATCTAAAAACCATACATCATTAGAGCTTTATTGAGCCACATTACAAGTTATGAGTAAACTTCCAAAATTATTAGCAGATACATCTGTGTAATTTTCCTTTTTCTTATCCACTTCAACTTGTTTGATTCTAAAAATTCATTTGCAAAATGCCCAAATTTCTTACAATAATGACATTGTATGCGGGACTTATCATACTCTGGTGATTGAAACTGATTTCTTCCACGTCCTCTATTGTTGAAATTTTGATAGGATGAATTGCTTCTTTCTCCTTGATTTGAACTTGTGTGTTCACTCCTTCCTCTTCCTCTTCCTCTGAAGTTTGATCTTCCTCTTCCTTTTCCTCTTCCAAATGATACCTATGTTTTGAAAGCACTCTCCAAAGAAGAATTGTTATTTTGATTCATTTTGGTTTCATGGGAAAGCAAGGATCCCATCAATTCATCTATTGAAAATTGAGTAAGTCTTTTGATTCTTCAATTGCAACAACTATTGCATCAAATTTATTAGGAAGGCTTCTAAGAACCTTTTCTATCACCTTTTGATTAGAAATATTTTCACCATGTATCTTCATTTGATTTACAATATTCATTAAATTACTGAAAAAATGATCTACATATTCTAATGAACTCATTTGAAGATTTTCAAAATTCCTTCTTAAAATATGTAATTTGGCAACTTTTACTTTAATTGTCCCTTGGTATGAATTTTCTAAGATTTCCCAAGCTTGCTTAGAACTAGTCGTAGTAGAAATTCTAGAAAATAGAGGTTCATCCTTTGCTTGTTGAATAAGAAACAAAGCTTTAGAATATTTCTTTTTCTTTTCCTTAAGATCATTTTTTTGTGTTTGTGACAAAGTAGACAAATCTTGAGGTTCTACAAACCCATTTTGAACAAACTCCCATAAATCTTGTGAAAAAAACAATGTCCTCATTTTTATTGCCCATGTATCATAATATTTACCTATAAATATTGGAATTTGGGGCTGAGTTAAATTACTAATGGATTCCATGATGTCATCTCTCCTTCCTGATTTTCACTTATCTTATTTTTCAACAAAAAACCTTTCAATTCATTTCTTTATATCAAATCCATAAAAGAGTTTCAAGAAAATACAAAAAGACATATAAATGACTCCAATACTTAGCAGCTTCAGCACACTCAATAGCTACAACAATGATCACACATTTGTCTTATCTTCGGTAGTAGCTTTCAATCTTTGAAATATTCATCCCTTATCATCTAGCTCTGAGACCAATCTGATAGAAAGAGAAAAGAAAAAATAAAAAGAACTTGAATGCTACAGCAGAACACAAAACTACATTTTCATTATTCTAATCAATACCAAATAGCTACAACAACCAGGTTTAAATAGATACATAGCAACAATTTGAACAAAGAAAGTAGTTGTCAACAAAGACAGGCAATAGAAACTTCTAACCATAACAACAAATTATGGAGGAAACAAACTAAATTAACACATCAGTTTGATTTGGCAGATTTTAAGAGAAACAATAGAAATTGCTGGAAACTACAGACTGCGGGAAATTATAGAGGGAGAAATTAGAAACTTTCTTCCAACAAGGATTTACACCCCATGTCTTTGTGATTGAACTCTTAGTCCTCTGTGCAGTTGGTGTATAGTCTGCATCTTTATTTCAACCAGATTAAAATTTAAATGTAGTTGTTTAATGTCTACAAAATTCATGTACTTAAAAAATATTCATTTTTGAGAAGGAATATAAGACTTCTTTCCCAATTATTTAGGTTAATTAATTACTTGGAACTAGATAAATAATAATAATGGAGTTTTACAATATTAAGTGTATATATATAATGTTAACTGATAGAGAAGGATATGTGTATTTAGTTATAAGAATAATGAGATATTTTATCATGGATTGTGTTTTGTTATTTGTCTCAATAATTAATAATTAAATTTATAATAGGTAAGTCTCAATCATTTACAAAAGTGATTTGTAATTTTGATTTTTTTACTTGTGGCCCTAAATTTGATTTGTAATTTTGACCTTCAATAACTTGGATAGGGTGGTGCTAGAGAGTACTAATGGAGCTTGTTCAACGTTAGTACTAGAAATTCAAGTAACATCCCATCTTATGCTTTAGTCTAAGTTAGTAGATCAATTTAGTGATTTCAAACAAGTTTGTAGATAAACGAAGTTGTATGCAAATGAATAGATCTATAATTATGAATACATGTGCAAATGTTATGCTCTAAGATCAAATAATCATTTTTAAGAGCTATAGTGAGTGGCATTGGATGATCTTATTATGTCTAAACAAACTAGGGGTTTTTTTCATTTTATATAACACCATTGTATGCAAATGTGAAGATTTCACACTTGAATAAGTGTGTAACTTGTTAGAGGTAAATAAATTTAGGCCTAAGATATACATTAATTTTCAAATTTAGGGTTCAATAACACATTTGTAATTCAAAATCAAGTTCAAGGCTACACTTGAAATATTTATCAAGGACTAGAAACAACAAATATGAAGGTTAGGTCTAGATAATTGAACAATAAGTACATGATGGATGTCAATTCTTACATATAATTATTCTATTTGGACACTAGATTATTACATTTGGAAAGTGACTCGAAAATTAATGGTAAAAGTGTTAGGATGCACTTTTCAACCTTACATTTTACCTCCACATTGACTTTGATCCATGAAAAACTAGGTCAAGTTCATGATCAAGTGATTAGTTGTTCATGGACAATATCTTTTGTTGTCTTTAGAGATTAAGAATCTTGTATGTAGCTCAAATATAGACTTGGGATTATTTGAATCATCTTGGGAAAGATGGAGGATGGGTATATAGGTATCAAAACAAGGTAATTTTCTAATTTTCACCACTTTCCATAAGTGATGAGAGCATCATATATCATGGTTAATTCATTATGAACATGAAAAAAAAAAATGCCCCTTACGATAACCAACAAATTTATTATAAACTATATAAGAAATGGAATGTGAAGGGGATTGTGGATTCATTTTAACATCTATGTGTTGGAAAACATGTGTGTTGGGGGGGGGGGGGGTGTCATGGCAGGGCTCTATAGACATGGGAGGTCTATAATAAGTTGTTGGATAACAAGTGCAAGGTTTAGCTCTATTTTTGTCCTTCTTCGTAAGCTCTATTTAGAGGTTGCACATGGCACCCTAATAACTTTGTTTTATAGGTATAATGCACCATTAGATGGTTTTGAAGGCCAAATAACTTGTTGATGACATATATAGACATGATAAGTTTATCCACTACAATGTACTAGATTGGTTCATAGTTTCTTAAGAGGCTCTTAGCTCACTCTTATTGGAGTTTTTTTTCCATCCTAAGGTTTCTCTAAGTTAACTCTTGTGCTCTCAAACTTTATGCATTTTTTTCTTACATTTCATATTTTATATATGTTCTTATGGTGTTAGTATACTACAAATTACAAAATTGTTAATGTTAGTTTATTGCACATAATAAGATTTATAGGTGTTTTGAAGAGCTTTTAATAAAGAATCAATAGTTGTTAAATAGTGTATTTATATTATCCTTCCTATTTATTAATCAACTTACATGTGAGGTTGGAAGCACAAAATTATGTTTCTCTTGTGGTATAGGGCACAAAAATGAGTCTTGAAAGGTAAAAAACACTAAACACCTTCAAATAAAGGTTTTTCTTCAAATAAAGGCTATTAATTTGAATTAGATACAATTCCCACCACATAGAAAAAGGGTTCAAATGAAGGAAGCTTCATAAAAGGTAAATTTAAAATAAAATAAAAAATTGCATACCTTAAACACCCATAAGAAGGGACCTTCAAATGAAGGATCTTTGATTAAAGGGACTTTATGTTTCCCTCCTTTTTTATCACTCAAATTTGGTAGAAATTTTTGTTCTAGAGAAAGGTTTGACTAATCAAGCAAAGTTACTATGACATGAGATTTCACAAGATCGTAGCTCTTAGAGTAAGCTTCTAAAAAGTATAATTTATAATATATTTTGTTTAATTATATTTATTATTTATTTTCTAATTAACTTTAACATTTTATCAAACATAAAAGTTTTTGTTTAACACATGTCAAAAAATAAAAAATAGAAAAATTCATGTCCCCTAAACATACATACATACATGTAAATATATATGTTAGTTATGAATCATGGTATAATATTACTCTAAACTACATTGTTAATAAAAAAAAATTATACTTTATAATATATTTAATGAGATATTATGCCATCATGGATAAATTTTATTAGAAATAAGATAAAAAATATTATTTCTTAACCATATATCATTAACATTGATATCTAGGGCATGCATATTTTATTTATTATTAGTTTTTAAATACGTATTAATTTTTGAAAAATATTGATAAAAATTAATTAATTAATAGAAAAATATGTCCAATAGTAAAAAAAATACATTTTTAGAACTATGCGTTGTCATCTACAATGGGTTTCATTTGGTCCAAAAAATTTGAAAATAATTTGTCAAACATATTTCTAAAGTCATTTTTTTCTTGCTACTAAAATAACATATACTTGTTGGTCCAAGACTAGGGGTTGGATTTGCAAACCTAAAACAAAAGAAAAACTACATGTTTCAGATTTGAAAATTTATGGAGCACATACTCATTCTAAAAATGAACAAGTATAAGATGTAATTAGAAATGGATACCCAATTTAAAAACCAAAATGGGTACACATTCCATATGTGTAGGAGTTTAGGCTCAAACACTCGTACCCAAATAGGTGCCCATTTTTACAAAACATGTACCCATTCCAATAATGAATTAATGTAACTTAACTCACACCAATACAATAACAAATTTAATAATATAAAAAAATAGGACATAAGAAATTAGTGTGTACATTAAAAGTAATGGGTGAGTGTAGGATCATCATGGGTCAAACAATGGCAATAGGAGAAAAACATATCTTAGCCAAAATCTTAAAATGGATATTTGAATTTTTTATGGGTCGGATAAAAAGTTGATTTTGGTTTTGATAATAACAAACTAAAATGGATATCAGAACAAATATCGATTTTGTAGTTCCCGATTCTCCTAAGAGGAGTTATATGTTGTGATGCATATATTTTCCAAAATACAAAGCATTGGGAAATAAGGTAGAGAGTAATGGATCTATCAGACAAAGTGGAACATATATTAAATATTTGAAAGCCAAAATTTCTTCTAGGATCAAGAACTATTTACAATTATTTTTTTGGTTTTTCTTTTTTCTTTTTTTAAAGTAAATCAAAGTTATTTATATGATTTAGGGTTTTCAACTTTTTATTCTAAGCATTACCTTTAAACTCAAGTTTGAATGTAATTTAGTAATTATCATTGTGTACTAAATGTTTAAATTAAATTGTATATATTTTAACAAGATGTTGTCTTAAATCCTAAATTTATACATTTTAAATTTAAAATAGGTAATATGGATGAACAAGCTCAAAAACAAAACCCTCACCCATTAAACCCTCATCCATCGAATCCTCCAACAATTCAAGAATAAATTAAAAAAATAATAATAAATTAAATAACATTATAAAAATTTATCATCATTGCCCTCAATTGACTTCAATGGCATCCACCTTATAGGAAGTTTTCACCCATTTTTGAACCCTCAAAAGCCAACATGATTCATTTCATCAATGATGAGAAGCCAAGAGGATAAAATAATCTACTAGTTTATCATATGACAAAGTGAAAGATTTAGATATTGTTAAAGCCATGTTAGCACCACATTTTTCAACCCTAAAACTAGATTGCATGTTGATGTGCATAATCCTAAATTTTTAATCAAATAGTGCACACATTATGGTATCACTAATAATTTTTGGGGTCATTTGTAGATGGTTTTTGATAAAGCATCCAACAACAATCTTGATGTACCTTTATATTTCCTCCATAAACTATATGAATTTTATATTAGGTCACCACATGTGAACTATTTTAGTTTTAGATATTTCCAAGGAGAAGGTAAAGAAATTCCTTAAGATAGACCTAGGGAAATGTAATAAGTGCAAGTTCCATTTGTTTCCCCTTCTATCCATTTTCTACCTCTAATTTAGCACCTAGTCATTGTTGTAAATGAAACACATAAAATCATCTCTACTATACACTCTTTGACTAAGAATTTGATTACACAAACTTCTCAACTAGTAAAACCACATGATATTGATGGTCGCAGTAGATCAATTGAGATTACTAAACCCTCCTTGTCCACACATGTTTGTGTACCTCATCATTGTAATATGTGCAATTAGTTTTTATTAGGTCCTCTTGGAGAGACTAATGGCCCATCCCTACAAACATCTAAATATGATTTCCCTTATGTCACATTCACAAGTCGAGGAAACAAGGCCTAGACCACAAGATGAGGCATCAGGGACACATACACAAGTAGGGGAATCAAGGGCTAGAGTAGAGAGAAGAAAGGCTAATCTTTCTTTCAAGTAAAATTTAATGTTATTTAAGGGTTTATTCCTGTTACCCAATTTTCACCTACGGGCTCAATCAGGTAAGACAAATTGTGTTTTAGATGTTCAAGAAGGTCAAATGGGATATTTGCGTCAGGGGTTGGATCGTGCACATGATGGTTTTCCTCAAGGAGCTCGGTTGGAAGGCATCTCCCAATCCAGTTTGGCATAAAATTGTTCTAAGGAAAAAGTTGGCAAGACTCTGCAATTGTCTTGCCGACTGGCATTCCGTTCTATTCAAAGGAGGCCCATCAGTCGCCTAGACATCCCTGTCACCGAGAGTCTTTATGTGTCTCGCCGACTGGAAATGAGCTCGCCAAAGGATTCCGCGTTCGGCATAACATCTCGCTGAAAGGAGTTAGGTCTCAGCGACAAAGAAGGTTGGCATCGGGGGTTTGCTTCGCTGAGAAGTCTGCCCGACAGAAGGAGGTCCCACCAAAGGTCTGAGCCCAACGATAATTTTTCATTCGGCAGGAGGTCTGGTCGAAACGAAAAAGTCTTACCGAAGGGTCAGTCTTCGATATGACATGAGGGGCTCGGGGAAAGGGCTCCCCGATGTGGGATTGTCTCGCCAACATGAAATGATGGCCTCGGCAAAAGGGGATTCCATCGCCATAAGGTCTTACCGATATGAAAGGTCTCCCCGAAGTGCTCTCTATTCGGAAAAAGGAAGCTTCGGTCGGTATGAAGTCTCACCAACCAAAGGGAGTCTCAGCGACACGGGGAGAATTCAGCATAGGCCCTCGCCGAAAAGAGAAGTTCGTTGAGATGTCTGGGTGAAGCGGAGTGGTCTTGGTGAAGGACTACAGCATCAGAAAAAGGTCTCCCCGACCATGGAAAGTCTTGCCAACTTGAAGGAGCTTGAGCCCCGACTGAAGAGAAAGTAAACTCATCACCGAAAGATAAGGAGCCCGGCGAGAGGTCTGGCCAATAGGTCAATGTCTCGCCGACAACAAAGGGGGCTCACCAGGAGTTGAGGCTTTCTCCATGAGGTCCCAACGACCAAGTAATGTCCCACCGAAAGCCGAAGGTCTTCCCCAAGGAAGGTTAAATTGGCGTAATGTCTCGCCGACGGCTTAGTGTCTCACCAAAAGATGAAGGGGTCGGAGAGAATGGGGTTGATCGGCAAAAGGTCTGGCCGAGTGATGAAGGTCTTGCTGACAAAAGGTGCCCTCGGTATAATATGTAGAGTTCGATGAGAAGTCTCCCCAACCCAATGAGTCTCACCGACCGTTGAGCACAAGAGGATGGGCCCTTGCCAAAATAGGATGAATTTTCCAAGATGTCTCCCTGACTTATAAAAAAACCTTCCCCAACAATGAGATGAGTTCGCCGAGGGATATTGCCTTCAGCAAAGGGTCTTCCCGATAGCGATTTTCTCGGCGACCACAGAGGTGATATCGGTATGACTTTTGGGCTCGCTATGAACTCTCATCGATGGTTTCAAGCTATGCCAATAATCGCAGGAAGGCATAATCACATCGGGGAGACACAATTAGTGTCTCACCGACATGTGATTCCACAGAGAGAGCTTTTGACCGCCCCAAGAATCTATGTGGCATTTGATCAACCAATCAGAGGGAGCTAAAGGTGAGCCGTGGCAATCTGACCAGGAAGAGGAGGATTAACAAAATGAAAGGTAATGTGGATCTGTTCTGAGCTTAGGAGCATTCAAAGCAGATCGACAGGGGAGGTTCGAGAGATCGCCACGAAGACCAGAAGTGAATGCGGTAGTTGCAAAAGATCTGAAGGCTTCTCTTGGGAATGACTCTTCATCGACATGGACAGCGAGGTTACGCTTGAATGCAGCATTAACTACATGAAAAGATCTAAGGACAAATCTTTCAAAGGCAGATATTTTTTGTAAGCCTAGAGGGGCCGACACACTCTTGTATATAAGGAATTTTTTCCTTCTTGTAAAGGAGTTCTCCTGATGCTTTTTTGAAGTCTGTGACTTCTATAGTCCTCTCTCGGATTAGCAGAATTCTGTAACTCATTTTGGAGCATGATATATAAAGTTTACCTTGGTGACTATTGATGTTTGGATTTCCATCTTGTTCTTGCAAAGTGTTGTGCATTTCAGGTTCACAATCAAGTTATTTTGTGAATTTATTTCATTCCTTCATAACTTTATCTTGTGTTTTCATGCCTTCCTTTGCAAAAGCATCATTATACAAATCACAAACTGTGTTTACACAATCACACATGGATTCTAGTTTGTGAAAATTATTTTCGTCTCAAGAAAAAGTGTGTGAATCAAACCTTTTGTGACATATTAATGCATGGCTTATACAGATTTGATGTGTAATCAAAGTATCTCATTGTTCCTGTCAGTTCGGTGTATCACCATAGCGTTAGTTTTATTTTATGCATTCCTTCTCCCTTTCCCTTCAAAGAATCGGTAGTTTTAGGTGATGACCCAACAAAGAATCTGGCCTTCTCCAGAGGTTGACCTCTGCCTATAAGTGACCCACAGCTTTGGAGGTCTTCCCATGTTACACTGGATTGCCGAATTTTACATTCTACAGGGTGCAAATTCAGGTCAAACAGTTTTGGCACGCCTGGTGGGACCGTGAACTGCTTCTCAGTTCATGTTTATGCATTTTATTGCTGCTATTTGGTGTGTGCAACAGCAGTTTCAGCCTTTAGGAGGCATTTTCTTTACATACCTGGTGACTCTGGGGGAATATCAACTGGTTTCAAGCAGATTAAGTGCTGGTATGTTCTTATTTCCAGAAAATCAGATCTAGTCTTCTTGTTTTACAAGAAATTTTAATGCATTTTTAGCTTCTATGAATGCTCCAAAATGTCTACATTTTATGAAGACATGTTCTATCATCTAGCTTGTCATGAAACTGCTAATCATCCCTCATTTCATGAAAATCCTGTCAACCAATCACCCTATCAGCCATATCAGGCCAATCTTGATGTTGGTTTAATCCCAAACAGCCATGCAACAATAGCCTATTAGTATGCTCAACATGCTTACCTCCCACCCACCCCTGCTCAGTCTTCGGATCCACATTTGGATGTCCAAAATCAGCTCCAAGAGGTTGATTATATAAAGAATAACATGAATAAAATGAAGGACAGACTAACGGACATCGTAAGGCAGATGGAAGAGCTTAGGAGGCAGTAGGAGTACGATCAACAACAAGAAGAGATGGCCTATCAGGCCTACCTTCATGAGCAGGAGATCGATTGGCAACAAGAACAAGAAGCTTACCAAGCTCAGACAAGTGAGGAGGAATGGGAGACCCAAAAGAGGAAATTTGAAGAGAGCCTTGCCTAGTAGCTGGCTACAAAAGAGGTAGAAATGAGGCTAAAATTTTCCGAACAAGAGGTCTCCAAGTACAAGTTTTCCAGCTTTAGGCATAGTCAGCCTCTCGAATCCCCTAGTAAGTCTTCTCAGTTTGAAATTCCAAGCTTTAAGGGGTTCAATTCAATGCAAGAAAATGTAGTACCTGAACAAGATCAGTCCATCATCCCTCAAGAGCAACCCATTGATTTAGATGACTTACTTCTCATGGAGAGAATCAGCAAAGTAAATCCAATGCATTTAGCTGTAGCATGTTACCGACTACAGCAAGAAAAGCTGAAACAACAGGAGGGGGCCTCAAAGTACAAAATTCCAAGTTTTAGACAGGGTGAATCTAGCATGGACAGCTACGATGAAATTGCTAAGTTGGAGGAGCATGTGTTTTCAATTCCAAGCTTCAGGAAGATTGCTTCTTCTCAAAGCTCAAAATTGACTAAAGATCTTCCTCAAATGGAAGGCACTTGCGAGGTTGCAGTTTCAGAACAGCTAGCAGACATCAAACAATTTGGGCAGTTGTCGATTGATGGCAGTCAGCAAAACAACAATAGCACATGTGAAGACGATGTTGAATCAAATTCATTGTTGAACCCCTTAGATTTCGATTCATTTGAAAAAAAAATTGATGTTGTTTATAAGATGGCTGAAAGTAGAATGTAGGAGTTACCAGTCAAGGAGCTCCACTTGCAGACAGAGGATGCCCAAGTTTCTCTGGAAAAGGAGCCACACGAAGAAGAACAATTGGTTTATTTTCTTGACCAACTACCTGGTTTTGTTGAGCAAGCTAAAGAGAACATGCAGGTTCATGTTCTACCAGTTGATTTGGAATGGCCAGAGAATATTGTTGACTTGTTCGATGAACTTCCTCAATTTGTCAATGAAGATGAAGATCTCACATGCACGATAGCATCTATGCATGGTATGGAGCATTTAAATGATAAAACTCAGCTAGACTTAATGCAAAATTATGAGTTAGATGATATCATAGAAGCTTTTTGTTCCAACATAGATGATGAACTAGTATCATATGAAAGGGAAGCATGTAATCAGCCCATTCAAGTTGGTGAGACTATTGAAGAAGTTGTTGAAGACAATGCCTTGCAACCTGTGAACTTATTAGATGAGCTCCCCCACTTTGTTGAAGAGGAGGTGTATTATGTCATGGACAAAGAGCATAAGGAGCCACAGTTTGGAGATTTTTTTTCAGTTATCCAACAGGGATATCAGCTCCTTAGTCAAGAAGATCCAACCATCAAAAACATTAATGGTTTCTTTTCAGAGACTATTATATATGATGCAAAGAAGTAAGACTCATTTTTCATTGCAGAGCTAAAAGAAAGAATAGTTGATCCTCCTATAGGCAATAATGGTTGAATCTTTTGAGAAGATCAAACTGTAGTAGCCAATGAACAACCTGTATATTACCTCCAATCAGCATCTTTTCAAGGAAAAGATGAAGTCTTTAGAGACGAGCAAGAGATCAGCAAGGAGAGTTCAAGCTTTACCCTTACCAGAGGCTGTCTAATCAGATACCTAGCTCAGATGGAGTCCAATACAATACCAAGCACCAATCCTGTACCTTCACATGAAGGTACAACAAAGGAAGATATCCAAGATGCACTGAAATCCAAAGAAGAGTGTGTTCAGCTCATTTGTCCTCCTTTGGTTGACAATACGTATGGTCTATTTGGTGAGGTAAGTGAATTTATTCACCTCTTTCAAAGGGTAGTGCATCGCCTTTTTAAATATCTTCTTGTGTCCCATTTTTATTCAACTGCCATTAAGCATGCAAGTCATTATACTTTGAGAAGAAAGGGCAGCTATTTCAACCATCCTGTGAATGGTTTTGTTTGACCAATTTCTTACTGGTTAGTATAGGGTAGGTTTAGTTGTTATTTCAATTCCCTAAGTGTTTTTCCAACACAAATAAGTAGTTTCCATTTAGCAGTTTTTCCTGTTTTCAATAAATTATCTAAGTGATCTGTTTCTCGAGTTACAATGTGCTATATTCATTTACAAAGCTGCTCTTTTTCCGTTCCTCGGTTTTCTCCAATGACTCCATGCCCAATGGATAGGCCTAGGCTACTGGTTTTTGTGTTTAGCAGGCAAACATCCAGCAAAGGTTGCCAGAAATGTTACCCAATTTTCACCTACGGGATCAATTAGGCAAGACAAATTGTGTTTCAGATGTTCAAGAAGGTCAAATGGGATATTTGCGTCAGGGGTTGGATGGCGCACGTGATGGTTTTCCTCAAGGAGCTCAATTGGAAGGCATCTCTCAATCCAGTTTAGCATAAAATTGTTCTAAGGAAAAAGTCGGCAAGACTCTGCAGTTGTCTTGCCGACTGGCATTCCATTCTATTCAAAGGAGACCCATCAGTCGCCTAGACATCCCTATCACCGAGAGTCTTTATGTGTCTCGCTGACTGGAAATGAGCTCGCTAGAGGATTCCGCGTTCGGCATAACATCTCGCTGAAAGGAGTCAGGTCTCGGCGACAAAGAAGGTTGGCATCGGGGGTTTGCTTCGCTGAGAAGTCTGCCCGATAGAAGGAGGTCCCACCAAAGGTCTAAGCCCAACAATAATTTTTCCTTTGACAGGAGGTCTGCCCGAAACGAAAAGGTCTTAACGAAGGGTCAGTCTTCGATATGACATGAGGGGCTCGGGGAAAGGTCTCCCCGATGTGGGATTGTCTCGCCGACATGAAATGATGGCCTCGGCAGAAGGGGATTCCATCGCCATAAGGTCTGACTGATATGAAAGGTCTCCCCAAAGTGCTCTCGGTTCGGCAAAAGGAAGCTTCGGTCGGTATGAAGTCTCACCAACTGAAGGGAATCTCGGCGACACGGGGAGAATTCGACATAGGCCCTCGCTGAAAAGAGAAGTTTGTTGAGATGTCTGGGTGAAGCGGAGTGGTCTTGGCGAAGGATTGCAACATCGGAAAAAGTTCTCCCAGACCACGGAAAGTCTTGCCGACTTGAAGGAGCTCGAGCCCCGACTGAAGAGAAAGTAAACTCATCACCAAAAGATAAGGAGCCCGGTGAGAGGTCTGGCCAATAGGCCAATGTCTCGCCGACAACAAAGGGGGCTCGCCAGGAGTTGAGGCTTTCACCATGAGGTCCCGGCGACCAAGTATTGTCCCGCCGAAAGTCGGAGGTCTCACCCAAGGAAGGTTAAATCAGCATAATGTCTCACCGACGGCTTAGTGTCTCACCGAAAGATGAAGGGGTCAGAGAGAATGGGGTTGCTCGGCGAAAGGTCTGGCCAAGTGATGAAGGTCTTTCCGAAAAAAGGTGCCCTTGGTATAATATGTAGAGTTCGATGAGAAGTCTCCCCGACCCAATGAGTCTCACCAACCATTGAGCACAAGAGGATGGGCCCTCGCCAAAACAAGATGAATTCGCCAAGATGTCTCCCCGACTTATAAAAAAACCTTCCCTAACAATGAGATGAGTTCGCCGAGGGATATTGCCTTCGGCAAAGGGTCTTCCCGATAGCGATTGTCTCGGCAACCATAGAGGCGATATTGGTATGACTTTTGGGCTCGCTATGAACTCTCATCGATGGTTTCAAGCTATGCTGATAATCGCGGGAAGGCATAATCGCATCAGGGAGACATGATTAGTGTCTCACCGACATGCAATTCCGTAGAGAGAGCTTTAGACCGCCCGAAGAATCTATGTGGCATCTGATCAACCAATTAGAGGGAGCTAAAGGCGAGCCATGGCAGTTTGACCAAGAAGAGGAGGATTAACAGAATGAAAGGCAACATGGATCTATTCTGAGCTCAGGAGCATTCAAAGCAGCTCGATAGGGGAGGTTCGAGAGATCGCCACGAAGACCAGAAGTGAATGCGGTAGTTGCAAAAGACCTGAAGGCTTCTCCTGGGAACGACTCTTCACCAACATGGACAGTGAGGTTATGCTTGAATGTAGCATTAACTACATGAAAAGATCTAAGGATAGATCTTTCAAAGGCAGATATTTTTTGTAAGCCCAGAGGGGCCGACACACTCTTGTATATAAGGCATTTTTTCCTTCTTGTAAAGGATTTCTCCTTATGCTTTTATGAAGTTTGTGACTTCTACAGTCCTCTCTCGGATTAGCAGAATTTTGTAACTCATTTTGGAGCATGATATATAAAGTTTACCTTGGTGACTATTGATGTTTGGATTTCCATCTTGTTCTTGCAAAGTGTTGTGCATTTCAGGTTCACAATCAAGTTATTTTGTGAATTTCTTTCATTCCTTCATAACTTTATCTTGTGTTTTCATGCCTTCCTTTGCAAAAGCATCGTTATACAAATCACAAACTGTGTTTACACAATCACACATGGATTCTAGTCTGTGAAAATTATTTTCCTCTCTGGAAAAAGTGTGTGAATCAAACCTATTGTGACATATTAATGCATGGCTTATACAGATTTGATGTGTAATCTTATGTTCATCATCAGTATTCAAGTGTAATCAAAGTATCTCATTGTTCCTGATAGTTTGGTGTATCACCATAGCGTTAGTTTTATTTTATGCATTCCTTCTCCCTTTCCCTTCAAAGAATCAGTAGTTTTAGGTGATGACCCAACAAGGAAGTCGGCCTTCTCCGGAGGTTGACCTCTGCCTATAAGTGACCCACAGCTCTGGAGGTCTTCCCATGTTACACTGGATTGTTGAATTTTACATTCTGCAGGGTGCAAATTTAGGTGATAACAATTCCATTTGAGTTTAGTATAAAAAAATATTATTACTAATGCATGAATGGGATAAAAATTTATGATAGAGGAGGAGCTTAGATAAGTTCATCATGGTATTTATTTTTCCATTCAATTTGGCCTAGACTTGACTATATAACTTTTTTTACAAATCTAAGTTATTTTGTTGCATGTATTTTTTATGAGTAATTTTATACTAAGTTATATCTTGATATTAGTTTAATTTTATAGTCTATTCAAAATGTGAATGTTGTGGCACCTTTTCCAATATGATTTAGTATAACTTCTTATCGTCTTAAGGGACCATCATTTGTAGAATGAATGTCAAAATAATAACAAAGAGTTGAGGTAATTGAATTGAATTTTACTTGAATTGATAGTTTAGAGAACTTGTAGCTAATAATACTAATTTATATGTTAATTTCAAATTTGGTATGATTATATGTATATGTAGTCTTACTTGTCATTTTTTATATAGAAAAATTTGGTTGGTTCATCCATGGTGAGTCCTTCTTAATCAATCAAGAGGCCTCATTGGTGGTATATGCTTATTTTGTATTAGGTAAGTTTATTTTTAGTTTAATCTAGATTGTTTATTTACACATCTAACCTATCTTTATTGTATGCATTTCCTATTTTGTCAATAATTATATATTATTTTATATCAATGTTATTTTACTGTTATAGCCTATTCCAAAAGTGAGAAAAGTGGCATCTCTACCATCATGCTTCAATATGACTCCTAATTTCATCCTAAGAGACCAAAATTTGTAGAACAACTCTCACAACAACAATAAAGAGTTGATGCAATTGAATTAAATTTTACTTTAATTTATATTTTAGAGAACTATAGTTTAATATAGTGATTAAGATGTTAATTTAAAAGTTCTAGTTTAGTAGATAAGTTTATGTTTACTAGTCTAACTTATTCACTTACCATTGAACTAATTAATCATTTTTTTTATTTTACTTTTTATTGTAGTCAACGTTACATCCATCAACTACTAAGAATCATGGCTCCAAGAGGACGCTTTTTTAGGGTCCACAATAGGTTGAGGATTCACTAGAGACATAAGGTCACTTGTGGACCTTTAGGATTTGATGTAGCTATTTGACATGTAAATTATATGTATATTTTGAGATGATAAATACCACATTTCAAAAAAATGTTTTGAGTTGGCATATATGCCAAATTTTTGTGTGTGCCATTATCCTAGATTTTTATATATACACCTTGATATACAATGTAATTTATTCCAAGTTGTGTGCATGAAACTCAAAATTTGAATGTATACTCACTTTAGAATGGTTGATTTATGAACAATAACATGTTTTAGATTGACTTCTTGTTAGATGATTGTTTTTCCTAGTAGAAATATTATGTAGTTCCCTACATCAATACATAAAAATCTTGTTTGTCATGATGATAGTCACAGTTAGGTATATGATTGTCCTAGAATGGTCCACATGTCCATTTGTCCATGAAATGAGTTAACTTGATATATATTTCTCTATGAATATCATAATTAGTAAGAATTAATAAAAGATAAGAATAATGGAATTCATATAAAATATATATTTATCACTTTATTTTCATTTATTCTAAATTATTTTATACTTGTTCAATATTTTTTTATACCAAATTATTACATGGATGCTTAGTTTTATCATAATTTTTGTAGTCTTATTTTTTTATACATTTCATCACAATCATAATGCATAAACTATTAGATTTGATACAAAAAATAATACAATTTATATGATAACCATGTATCTAATTTCTCATCTTACATGTTAAACATGCAAGATACATGTTAAAAATTTGATCCATGCTACATTAGACTGAGAGATTATCTTAAGACGCCTAAGAGAAAAAAGTTGTTAGAATTTGACACAATGATTCTCAAAATATATGGCACCTAAGAATGCCTCATTTATGCCTACAACTGGATGTTGCGCCCATTTACAATAGCCTATATTATTTTCTATTAAATCCAAACTGATTAACCGTGCTAACAATGAATGCATTCTTGCAAATGGCTCAATGGCATTTAGTGTAATGGTGTGAATGACCATAATTTTTTCTCCAAAAATTTGTGGGACAAAACCAATAGTACCAACATGTTAGGGTGGGCCAAAAAATGCTATTGGAGGCCTCATTCTTTTCCCTAGGCCTCCCAATCCTTCCATGCTACATTGGACTAAGAGATTTTGTAAAGAGAGCTAAGAGAAAAAAGTTGTCAAACTTTGACATAAATTCTTGGAATTTATGGCACCTAGGAATGTCGCATTTGTGTCTATATGTGGATTTTATGATCATCTACAATATCCTATCCCATTTTTTGTCAACTCTACACTATTTGATCATGCCAACAATGAAGGTATTCTTGCAAAATACCTCATTTGAGAGCAATGTCAAGTTTCCAATAGCCATATTTTTTATTTCAAACCTCATGGGACCAAACCAAAAAATCCAACATGTCAAGGTGGGCCAGTTAGTTCTAGTGGAGGCCTCATTCCATTCCCTATATCTCCTAATCCTTCTATGCTGCATTGGATTGAGAGATTCTCTTAAGAGACCGAAGACAAAAGAGTTGTCAAACTTTTCCACAATAATTCGTAGAATCTATGGAACTTAGGAATTTCTCATTTGTTCCTATAGGTGTATCTAAATATCATCTAAAATAACCTATATTGGTTATTATCAACTCTAGACCATTTGGATATGTTGACAATGAATGAATTCTTCTAAATGTCTCTTTTAATAACAATGTAAAGCTACTGATAGCCATATTTTTCTTCCAATCCTCATGGGACCAAAATAATATTACCAACATGTCAAGGTGGGTTATTGAATACTAGTAGAGACTTCATTTCATTCCCTTAGCCTCTCGATCCTTTTGGGATACATTGGACTAAGAGAGTCTCTTAAGATACCTTAGAGAAAATTTATCAAACTTTGACCCAACAATTCTCATAATTCATGGAACCTAGGAATGTCTTGTTTGTTCCTATATGTGGATGTTAGGATTTTCTACTATATCCTATTTTAATTTTTTTTAACTCTAGACCAATTGACTATGTTGATTGTATACACCTAAAAACGGTCATCATATTGAATTAATTAAATACAACCTATTTGATTATTGTTTCAACTACGTATAACTAAAGTCTTAATTTATTTATATTGTTCACTCTTCTTTTAATTCTCCAAAATCACATTCTTCTAAATAATTAAATAAACAAAATACCCTAAACATGTTTATTTAATTAACCTTCCTTAATCCTGATTAAGAATTAGAGCACATTTCTACAACTTTTTGTGTGCCACCTCATAAAGTTCACATGAAAATAAATAAACCTAATTATTAATTAGAATTATCCTCACACACTTCCACCAATGATAAAAGGCACATGGCTTTATTCCCCCACACTTCCAACAAATTTGGAGCACATGGGTCTTTGTTTCACACACTTGGGAATCCCATACATTTGGCATGTTTCCAATTGGTCAAAGGATTCTCTCCACACACATGGCATGTTGTCTTTGGTCAAGGGGACAACATCCCGATTCCTTTCATCTCCACTGTCTATTATTTCTCCTTCGAATCTAGACTATTGATAGGTGCCACCTCACAA
Source organism: Sequoia sempervirens (assembly GCA_007258455.2). Taxonomy (NCBI): domain Eukaryota; kingdom Viridiplantae; phylum Streptophyta; class Pinopsida; order Cupressales; family Cupressaceae; genus Sequoia; species Sequoia sempervirens. The sequence goes on along the minus strand of VDFB02387810.1, from coordinate 53,719 downwards.
AATGCTTGAGAAACCCTATAAATACACCCTCTTGCCTTAGCATTTATCATCCACAATTTGAGAAAAGTTACTGTGTAGGTTTATTTTAGGAGCTTGGAGCTTTCATGGAGTCTTAATACTTAGTTTTCATATCATGTGTTACTTTTCATTCTCATTTTAGATTAAGTAATTGCTTCATAGTTGCATTTTATCATCCCCATTGCATCATAGTTACATTTTAGGTTAGTTTGTTTTATGTTTGCATTTGATTGTATGCATAATCATGGATAGTTCACTATAGTTTCATATCATCTCACTCATCTCCACTTGTTCATCTATCATCAACATCATCTTTCGTTTATCATCATATTCATCATCAATTCCATCATCTCGTTTCATTTAGAAGCATACCACTAATTCTTCTAGCACACATTTGCACATAGAAATCATCTTAGATTGCATATTAAGCATCAAATCTCATTTTCTAGGTAGTCATTTTAACAACCTTTGTGCCCATAGAAATCTGAGGTCCAAACGGTTTAATAAATCCCTAGAAATAGAGGACAATGATACGTATTTGAAAGATTGATTGTATTACAAAATAGAGTAGTTTTACTTGCTTCAAACTTTGAATGTAAACCATCTCATTAAGGTTTGTGTTGACATTAGAGTCCTCTCCACATTTGACACACGCATAAAATGGCGCCCACCATGGGGCCTTTGCCTCACTTATTGCTAAATTTTTTGATGATTTCATGATTGTAGGTTCAAGGTTTATGACTTGGGAACGTTTTGCACCGATTTGGAGGCAATTTTGAGCTGTTTTGAGGCATTTTTGGGTTGTTTTTGGAGTTTTGGCGCCTCTTGTATCTATTTTGGCACCTATTTCAAGTAGTTCAAAGACCATTTTCAGCTATTTTGAGACCATTTTGGCTTGTTGAAGAGTTTTTGCACCTCTTGTACCTGTCTTGGCACCTCTTGCAAGCAGTTTAGAGACCATTTTCACTTGTTTTGGGACCATTCTGGGCCACTTTTAGATTTTTGGTGCCTCTTCCACCTATTTTGGTGCCTCTTGCTTGAGTTTTGGCACCTCTTGCAACTTGTTCCGAGACCGTTTTCACCTATTTTAGGACCCTACTACACTATTTTTGGAGTTTTGGTGCCTCTTGCACCTATTTTGGCGCCTCTTGCAAACTATTTCAAGGAGTTATGGCTTGTCTAACTCTTTTTTTGAGCTTTTTGTCTCTGTTTTGGTGTCTCTTATCTCTTTTTTGGTGCATCTTGTCTTTGTTTTGGCACCTCTTGCAGTTTGTCACCAAATTAGAAACTCACATTTTGTGTTGTGCATTTGCAGGTTTTCCTAGAATTCACTGTCAAAGACTCAAAACATAAACTACTAACACATTGCAAGGGCTAGACGTTATTCACTTGTTTTCCTTTTGGTTAAGATAGGAACATATCTTAATTAAAAGGTTAACGAATATCATGTTTCCTTTTGGTTAAGTTAGGAACGTAGCTTAATTAATGGGTTAATGAACACCATGTCTTTTGTATGTGATGGATGGTAGGCATATGATCTCCCCTTAACTGGGTGATCCAAAAAGCTAGACCCATTCCTATTTATGTGCAAGTGTAAGTGGAGTATATGGCATGATTTCTCTCTTTATTCATGCAAAATAAAGATCGATCGAACTATGGGTATACTTTCTTGCTTTTGTTTATCCTAGAGGGTCTACCTTGTGGGAAAAAGTAATCACCCAAGGGAATACCCAACCGGTAACACGCTAAAGCATAGCGACTTCCAACCAGGATATATAAATGTGGATACTTGAGGAAAGTTCAAGTATCACGAGGATAATTCTGACAAGATGGATTGAAAGGGACTCTCGCCACATGGATTATCCCCCACAAATGGAATGCCCGCATTAAAACCCTTGTTGTAGACTTTCCAAAAATCCTTTATCTATTCTTTGGTGCAGCAATGGTCGTTGCCAAGGCATCCACATTCTTGCAGTTTTTAGTAGAGGTGATCAGTTCGACATGGGAGTTTCATGGGGACTGGAAGCTTGGTTGACCTAAGAAGAGAGTGCACTATAAGGGGGATCTCGTGCAGCCAAGCTTCTGAATTCATCTGCTAAATATAGTGCGGTTGGGGTAAAACCCACATGGAATCCAAAAGAATATTACACAGCCTTAGGAGTGTATATTTTTCTTGATGTGTCTTCAAAAAAAAACTCAAACAAAACATCAAATTTTTAAAGTGAAAACCTTGATTCAGAACTACATTCATTGAGATAAACAAATCTACAATTGAAAAATCCAAGAAATCAGACCTTTTGGGGGGGGGGTATTTTTGCTATTTTGGAGTCATTTTGGGGGTTTTTGAGAGTTTTGTCGCCTTTTGTCTCTATTTTTCGCCTTTGGTGTCTCAATTGGTGCCAAAATTTCCACACCATTGTATAGCTTATGAAATTCTACCCCATTTTTTTAAAAAAAAACTCCAAAAAAGACCTTCGTATGACCAAGATACGACCATTTTAAGATTGACTATAAAAGTGTTTGACATACAACTCTGAAGTGGCGCCTTTGGGGTCCCAATCGGCACCTCTTGCAAGCCTTGTTTTCATGATTTTTGGAGTCAAACACTATTTTTATGCCTTTGGTGTCCCAAGTGTCGCCTCTTGCAAGCCTTGTTTTCATGATTTTTGGAGTCAAACACTGTTTTGGTGCCTTTGGTGTCCCAAGTGGCGCCTCTTGCAAGCCTTGTTTTCATGATTTTTGGAGTCAAACACTATTTTGGAGCCTTTGGTGTCCCAAGTGGCAACTCTTTCAAGCCTTGTTTTCATGATTTTTAAGGTCAAACTATGAAGTGGTGCCTCTTGTATCTGTTTTGGCACCTCTTGCAGACCCTGAAACAGTAACCTAGGTTCATCTATCTTCTGAAAAATTAGTTCTCTCAATAGTGTTCAACCTTTCCTTAGGCAAAATAGAGTCTGAACATGTGGTTTACCCAATGATTTCATGAAATATTACACAAAACATCGAAACTCAAAATAGTGAAATTCAAACCACCATGTCTAAAATAGATGAGGATCAATTGAATGCTTTAGCTCATCAAATGAAAAACCTTCAACAAAAAATCTGGGATATGCAAAGGGAAACAACCACAGAAAAACATTTGTGGTCACACATCTATTCCTATCCATCTGATAGAAATATGGACATGACACCTTCTCCACCAACAACTACATCTTCCAAGTTCAATGTCTTTGAATTTTTGAAAAAGTTAAATGAGAAGCCCAAATCTCAGTCCTCAAACACAAATGATATTGAACAATCATACCATGTCATGCATCTATCTTCATCTCCCATAAGCCAAAATAAATCTCAGGATTCTTTCACCCAAGTCAACGATTCCATACAACCACCTTCTTCTATCATATCTTCTACATCCAATGATTTATGTCAATCTCTCAGTCTAAACCATGCTATCATAGATTCCTCTATACCTCAAGATCAAAGCATTATTTATTCTTCATCTAATGATACCAAAATTCCACAAGTTCTTCCAATCTTTGACCATGACTGAATCTCTCAATAATTCTACGATGATCCCCTCCTTTCACTTTTCATCCATGATGATTCTCTTCCATCTCAAGAGAAAAGTATCTTTCCAAGTCCTCCTTCCACCACATCTAACGAATCCATACCATCTCATGATTCCATTGCATCCCAGAAGCATGATAATTCTTCCATCCTATCTAATGATTTCCTATCACCCGATGATCAAGATATGCTTTCTCATCAAGATCAAGATATGCTTCCATTCGAGGATATCCCTTTATTCCATGAGGATGTTTACCCTTCTCAAGATCAAGATATGCCTTCCATACCACCACATGATGATTCCACACCTAATGAAGAGCAAGCTACTTCATCTTCTACACCTCATGATCCTCTTCCAGGTCAAGATAAAAATACCCCATCATCTCCATGGAAAGATCCTATCACACCTATGCAAGCTATCCATGAACCCCACACCTACAAATTGGGATCCTCCACCTTCATCCACTCCGGTTTACTTCCAACACCTATCCTTTCATCCATATCAAATACTCCCCAAAATGGACTCTCATCTTGTTTCACAAACAACACATATCCCATTGGTAAACGAATGTGTCAAAGTACGAACTATAAAGGAAAAGGATTAGGCCTTCATGAACAAGGTATCCTAGAACCCCTTTTTGCTCAAGAAAACCCATATTACCATGGCCTTGGTTATACACCTAAGTTTCCTAGTCCATCAAACCTACCATCTATCTTAGGTCCTCATCCTAATCCACCAAGCCTTCCATCTATCCTAGGTCCCCATCCTAGTTCATCAAACCTTCCCTCTATCCTAGGTCCATATCCTATTCCTCAAGAACAACAAAGGCACACATCCTTGATGCCCTTTCAAAATTCTACCACCAACAACTCATTCATGATACCTCCATACCATTCATCTCCATCCATCTCTCCTATTTCTCTTGGAAGAAATTTGGGTGCCAAATGTCAAAATCTTCCATATCAAAATTTGCATGTATCAAAGGATCAACATGTCTCCTTGAAGAGGCATGCAAAAATAAAAGAAAATTTGATCCAAAATCAAAGGAAAAATCAAAAAGGCCATAAAGGCCCATCAAAGAAAAAAGAAAAATTTCCAAGACCACAAAGGTCTATAAATCAAAGAGAAAAATCTCAAAGGCCGCAATGGCCCACAAATAAAATATCAAAGTCAAAAATCATGTGGATTCCAAAAAATCTCATAGAAGCAATAAAATCTAAATCAGCACCCAAATTTGCTAATTCAAAAGCTTCCTCCAATCTTCCATATAAAATCCTATCACCTTCCAAATCCATTCTTCCTCCATCACTTCATCACCCTTCAAGATGTGTTCCAATGTTGATCTTACCATCCTTTCCATCTATCCATCAACAAACCTTTCAACCTCCTATCCATTATCCCATCATACCCTAAATCTGCCAACATTTATGTGTCTAATCCCCATGGCCATGGTTTATTAAAGAGATATTTGGTTGTGAAACTTGATGCTTAAGTCCTTCCATCTCCCTATCATCATTATCCTATCTTCCATATTCCTCTTGCACTCTACACTTAGGGACAAGTTTCTCAATCTTATCATTCATGGTCATTATCCCTTGTATGCTCATTCCTTACTTTTCCACCTTTGATCTTGACAAAGTTAAGGATCTTCTTGAACATCATGTATCTTATCCTATACATGTTATCCATATCTTCCGTACCATATCCTTTTCCTTATCCATATCCCATCATTCTTTCTAACTACATCCTTTCTTCCTTTCCTTGGTCTTGATGAGGAATAGGAGCAAAGTACTTTGTCCTTGTGTCTATATCTTATCTAGTTGATCTTGATCATCCCATTCATTATCATTATCCTTGCTTTCTTCCATTCCATATCTCCTAGCTTATCAAAATCCATGTCATCATGTCCCTTTGCAACCTTGAATCTTATCATGCAAATCATATTTGAGCCTAGTTGTAAAACATTATCCAATCCTCATATCTTTTGTCAATGAATCATCAACAATCATCAATCTTATCATACTTAGAGGAAATCAGTGATCCTAAGTACTTATCATCACCATGCCTTATGGAATCAATCATTCTAGGCATCTTAATCAATCAACCATTATCATATTTTGACAAAAGATATGTTGCTTGTGTGACATTTTTTGCAGCGAATCTTTCATTTTGGTCTATCATTTATCCATGGTTGCATTATCTCTATTGTGGGGCATCTTGTTCCTTCAATTAGTCATATCATATCATTCATCCATCCATCTTAGGCTACGTGACTTTCTCTGCATCATTCATCCATCATGCTTCCATCTTTGCATCTTTCACGCTTCCATGTTCGCATCATAGCTTGATCTAGTGTTTGTATCATTGTATCCCCTAGTATTACTCAGCCCATTCTAAAAATCAGTTTGTCTTATCATATCACACTAGGGGCATGTCCAGCATTGGATTGGATTCTTATACATTCTCAAGGTCAAAACATATCAAAATCCCAAAAACATTCAAAACAAATTGAAAATCCAAAAACATTCAAAACATATCAAAATCCCAAAAACATTCAAAACATGTCAAAATCCCAAAACAGATCAAAAAGTCAAAAGGTCAAAAACATAGTCTTCATTCAAACTACGTCATCTTTGAGCTTTGAACATAGGAAAGGGTGATATTTGATTATCCCTTGAGACATTTAGGTCAGTCTTTTAGGTATCCGATATGTTCATAGGTTTGTCTTGTAAATCTTGGTCGTGTCGTCAGTCAAACTACGTGGTCTCTACGTGTATAATGTAGGCAAGGCTAATCTATTGATTAGCCCCCGAGGCCCCTAGGATAGGTCTTTAGGTTAGGTCTTGGTCATCATGGTCGTGTCTCACCCTAGACTAGGGGAAAAATCCTACTCACTAGGGAAAATAAACTTTGAGCTTGAATCAATGGGAAAATAGTCGTCAGACCAAAGTTACAAACACAAACTTCAAATGGATGATGATCTTTCTGAATCAAGGGTTTATCACGTTAAACATGAAATTTCAAATTGATTCTACTTTGATTTTTGCTATCATATCTCTCAAGTCCTCGATGATGTATCGAACTAGAGGAGCAAGGAAGGAGTATGATTTTTCTTTGTCTACTATTTGTGAGTTTATCATTATTACTATGCAAATTTCCGCGAGACATGCTCTACAAAGTATCACTAATGACATTCTGAATTTGCATAGGAAAATGGTTAACTCTTGTCTATTTACTCAAGTAATGTTCAAGTCATCTCGGTTTAATTATACTTAGATTCTTGTGTTAACTTGCAATTTTAAAACATCATGAAAGTATTACTTAGGTCATCTTGGTATAAACTATGCCATCGATTCTTGTACTCACTTTCAACATTTTAAATTCCCAATGATGATAAAAAGCACACCAAATTGGTTAATACGAATGAAAAATTTTGAATATGAGATTTGCATAGTTAAGTTAGATTGCATCTATGTTAGCTTGCATTTGTATCTATAAGGTTTCCAAAGCTGCAACAATTTCACAATGAGGTTATCTCTCCTATCAATGGATTGAGTACACTTGACATTAAACAAAAACATGTCATTTTCATATAGTTACAAAACATCACTCATCCATTCATGCATCACATTATAATATTTACTTCAGAAAACACAAAAATAATTGCATCGCATCTCATTTACATAATCAAAATCATTTCATATAGGGGCATTAGGGAAGTGGTTCACTAAGCTTAAATGAGTGATTCTCTTCTGATTTCCAAAAGAATTGGGAAATATGTTAGGTTTTGTGAAGCTTAACTTAATTAATGATCAACTGACGACAATCTTCCCACAACTCTTGGAATTTGGACATAATCACTCATTTAAGCTTAAGGACCCTAGAACATAATCATTTGCATAATCATTTGCATCACAAAATCATCATTCATCATTAAAAAACATCACACATCATTTGTATTGCATCCATACATATTCAACATAATCATCACATGGAACATCATACATCATTTTCATAATCAAATCCATCATCCATAAAGCATATTCATATCATCATTGCATGCATCACAAATAAATCATCATGATCATCATCACATATAAACATCACATAAACATCAACAAAAATATGTGCATTGTCATGTGATCATTTCATACATCATTTACTCATCCATTGCATCATTTATTTTCATTAGAAAAGAACAAAAACATAAAATCCATCACATACATCATATAGGCATCATTCATAAAAGCATCCTAGGATGATAACACATTAGTTTTATCATCATTTGCATCCATAGCACATCATATCATCATCATCATAAAATAGAAATCAGATGCATCCATCATAATTGTAGACATGCAAAATTAACATTCTGCTTTTGACCAGGTTCATTCATCAACCGAACTAGATGTCGCATTAGGACCATTCATCAATTAATCAGGTGCACTTTCATCCATTCATTAGGTAATTTCATCTCCTAGGATCATTTATTTAAAATCAAATAAACATTATCGTCAACCTTTTAATAAATCAAAAATCCATTTAAATCAAATCCTAAATCATATTCCATCATTTTCTAATTTAAATAAATCAAATATCAAAGTCTTAAAAGTCAACTCACCTAATCAGCATTAAATCAGCATAATCATCATCTATTTAATCGAACCCTGATTAAATACTAATCTCACCCACTTGCATTCTCTAGATATCTCCACTTGCACAATAAATCAATTTTATTGATTTATTAAAAAACCTCATTTTCCCTCAACATGACAAGTCCAACATGGCATTTATTGTTGTTTTTCTTGTCCCTCTCAAAATTTATTGCAAATTTGAATTCAAATTCTCCCTCTCATGGGCACTCTTCCCAAATTTTGCACAACCATTGGCCTATCATCATTTGACAAGTGGCCTATTCTCATTGGAGGATCTTTAGTCCCACATTCACCCTCTTAGCCAATCTCTCATCAAGAAACTCTATAAAAGAAGGCCTTCATTCTCATTCATGGATCCACAACTTTTATGCAAGGTTACTCTCTTAATTTGAGAACTCATCTTGCTCATCATCTCCATTTGCATTTCATCATTTTAGCTATTGATCAAGGGTTGGGAAAGGGTCACTAGCACATGTGACACCAATCCACTATGGAATAGGTAATTTGTGGTTGCTTTTATAATGCTTTTAGTTTTATTTCATCCTTTGTTGCATTGTTAAAGCATTTGCAAGATATTTCATAGAGGCATTTTGATAGATTTGTGAAATACTAACCCTTATATGAAGTTTAGTGTTTGCAGATTTTAATGGATGCCTACATTAATCATCATGATCATCATCATATGAACATCATAGTCACATAGATCGATCATAATCATCGATGCATATCATATAACATCAAAAATCATAATGTCAAAGTGTACAAGGATATCCCAAAGTATGGAGAGATACATCAATATCAAAAGTGGCATTCTATCATAATGTCTCAAATCAAGAGGTACATCATCAATGTCTCAACTGAATCAGTGTATACATCATGTCTCGGTACATCATCAAGTCTCAGTACATTAATCAATCCTATAGTGGGGCATATCAATCAATCAGAGAAGTAAAACCACATCACCCAATCAAATTTGAATCTGCCTGCACCAGATGTAGAAATCTTCCTATGATCATAACATATCACAAATCAAAAATCTTATCAATCAATCAACCTCACCTATCATGAGGTTCACAATCAATCGATTCAACCTCACCTATCATGAGATTCATCAATAAATTCAACCTCTCATATCATGATGTTCATCAAATCAATCAACCTCACCTATCATGAGGTTCATAAAATCAATCAACCTCGCCTATCATGAGGTTCAATCAATCAATCAACCTCACCTATCATGAGGTTCATCAATCAATCGATTCAAACTCACCTATCATGAGGTTCATCAATCAACTCAACCTCGCCTATCATGAGGTTTATCAAATCAATCAACCTCGCCTATCATGAGGTTCAATCAATCAATCAACATTTCCTATCATGAGGTTCATCAATAAATCGATTCAACCTCGCATATCATGAGGTTCATCAATCAATTCAACCTTTCCTATCATGAGGTTCATCAATCAATGCCTCACCTATCATGAGGTTCATCAATCAAATCAACCTCGCCTATCATGAGGTTCATCAACATCAATTCAACCCCACCTATCATGAGGTTCATCAATCAACTCAACCTCACCTATCATGATGTTCATCAATCAATCCAACCTCGCCTATCATGAGGATCATCAATTAATGCACCTCGCCTATCATGAGGTCCATCAATCATCAATCTATCAATGCACCTTTCCTATCATGAGGTTCATCAATCAATCAAGCTATCATTGATTCTCACCTATCATGAGGTCGATCATCAATCTATCATTGATCCTCTCCTATCATGAGGTCAATCATCAATCCATCATTGATCCTCGCCTATCATGAGGTAAATAATCAATCTATCATTGATCCTCTCCTATCATGAGGTCAATCATCAATCCTATCATTGATCCTCGCCTATCATGAGGCCAATCATCATCATCCTATCACTGATCCTCACCTATCATGAGGTCAATTTTTCTATCAACATCATCAAACATCATCAAATCAAACAATTGGCTGAACGCGATCATCAAACATCAAACACAAGGAGGCAAAGCATGAAAACATTTAATCAACTGGCTGAATTAGTATTTCTTTATCTGGAGATAAATCATCTTTGCATCATATCATCATCAAATCATCAAAAAAATTCAAGAACTCCAAAATTCACCGATTTATCTCCCGAGGGGGCATATATCTGTCAATACTTGAAATTCGAAAGTTTGGGGCATGGTCTGGGGCATCGGAATCTTGCACCGTCTAGGGCATCTAAATCTTGCATCATTTGGGGTATTGAAATCTTTTCTAATTATCGACATTAAAATTTTCTTTGAAGCAATGTGTAAACACATTACTTCAAAGAGGGGCAAAATGTATACACCTAAAAACGGTCATCATATTCAATTAATTAAATACAACCTATTTGATTAATGTTTCAACTACATATAAATAAAGTCTTACTTTATTTATATTGTTCACTCTTCTTTTAATTCTCCAAAATCATATTCTTCTAAATAATTAAATAAAAAAATACCCTAAACGTGTTTATTTAATTAACCTTCCTTAATCCTGATTAAGAATTAGAGCACATTTCTACAACTTTTTTTGTGCCACCTCATAAAGGTCACATGAAAATAAATAAGCCTAATTATTAATTAGAATTATCCTCACACACTTCCACCAATGATAAAAGGCACATGGCTTTATTCCCCCACACTTCCAACAAATTTGGAGCACATGGGTCTTTGTTTCACACACTTGGGAATCTCATACATTTGGCATGTTTCCAATTGGTCAAAGGATTCTCTCCACACACATGGCATGTTGTCTTTGGTTGAGGGGACAACATCCTGATTCCTTTCATCTCCACCATCTATTATTTCTCCTTCGAATCTAGACCGTTGATAGGTGCCACCTCACAAAATGCTTGAGAAACCCTATAAATACACCCTCTTGCCTTAGTATTTATCATCCACAATTTGAGAAAAGTTACTATGCAGCTTTATCGTAGGAGCTTGGAGCTTTCATGGAGTCTTATACTTAGTTTTCATATCATGTGTTACTTCGCATTCTCATTTTAGATTAATTAATTGCTTCATAGTTGCATTTTATCATCCCCATTGCATCATAGTTACATTTTAGGTTATTTTGTTTTATGTTTGCATTTGATCATATGCATAATCATGGATAGTTCACTATAGTTTCATATCATCTCACTCATCTCCACTTGTTCATCTATCATCAATATCATATTTCATTTATCATCGTATTCATCATCAATTCCATCATCTCGTTTCATTTAGAAGCATACCACTAATTCTTCCAGCACACATTTTCACATAGAAATCATGTTAGCTTGCATATTAAGTATCAAATCTCATTTTCTAGGTAGTCATTTTAACAACCTTTGTTCCCATAGAAATCTGAGGGCCAAATGGTTTAATAAATCCCTAGAAATAGAGGACAATGATATGTATTTGAAATATTTGATTGTATTACAAAATAGAGTAGTTTTACTTGCTTCAAACTTTGAATGTAAACCATCTCATTAAGGTTTGTGTTGACATTATAATCCTCTCCACATTCGACACACACACACTGATAATGAATGCATTCTTGTAAAATGCCTATGAAATGCCCCATTTGAGAGCAATGTAAAGTTGCCAATAGCCATATATTTTCTTTCACTCCTTGTCAAACCAAACTAACAATGCTAACACATTCTAGAGTTTCCTAGTGAATGCTTGTAGAGGACTTGTTTCATTCACTAGGTCTCTCAATCCTTCTAGGCTATATTGGACCAAGATAGTCTCCTAAGAGACCTAAGAGAAAAAAGTTATCTAACTTTGACATAATAATTCTTAGAATCCTTGAAACCTATAAATTTATTTTTATTCCTACAAGTGGATGTCAAGCTCATCTACAATAACCTATCTCATTTTTTATCAACTCTGCACCACTTGATTGTGCCAACAATGAATACATTCTTACAAAATGTCTCATTTGATAGCAATGTAAAGTCACAAATAGCTATATTTTTTCTTCTAAAACTTTTGAGACCAAACCAATAGTTTCAATATGTTAAGGTAAGTTGGTAAATTCTAGTGGAAGTGTCATTTCATTCCCTAGGCATCCTAATCCTTCTAAGTTATATTAAACCAAGAGAGCCTCTTAAGATACCTAAGAGAAAATTTCAATCAAACTTTGATATAGTAATTAGATGAGTACATGAAAATAGTATAAATAGTGGTACAATTTTCTCCATAAAGTGCTTGCATTATATTGAAAATCACATAGCGTGAGCATGTCTTTGGCTTATAAAATGCAAGCCCATTTTGTAGTCATAAAAAGTAAAAAATAAATAAAAATATCCTTTTGACCTTCTATAAAATACAAGCATGTTTTGTAGTCATAAAAAAAAAAAATTTAAAAACATCCTTTTAACCTTCTATAAAACCTTTTTTGTAAATATTTTTTTCTCACCTAATTTTCCTTGGAATAGGTTTGGGCAATGAGCCTAAAGGTTTGGACTATTAATTTTCTTGCATTTCACATATTTTTGACCTTCAATAGAGTTTTTCAATTTCTATGTCATCAAGTTTACACATTGTGGTGGATCTTGTAAAATTTCATGGTTATAGTGATGTTCCAACATTTTGGAAATTTTAAAACTCCTCAATTGTATTGAATTAGGGTTTTGAGTTTCTAAGTTAGGGATTTATAAAACCATCCTATGTTAAAAACCCTAGTAACCTTCCATTTTGTCATTGACATCCTACACTTTTTCATTCGTTCAATTAAGTTACAACTTAAGGGTGTCATCCTCATAAGTTCTTGTGTCCCCTCGTGTGCTAGGAAGTTGGTCCACTTGGCCTTTATTAAATATAATTTATCCAATTTCCTAAAGTATTTGTGTTCCTCAGGTGCCTTAGACGTGTGTCAACATATCATTTTGTCTTCGTGGTTTGCAAGGGCTTTGATTTTGTCATTTTCTAGCCCTAGGAACTCTCAAATAGATGACGTGTGTCCAAATATTTTGTGGGCTAATGTTTATTTTTAATGTTTTAATATTTTGTCATGAAGCCCTATTGCCTCGTCCATGGTTGGTCCCCTCTTTCCCTAGTCACTTTAAGTTGTTATTTTGAGCATGTGCATTTGATGGAGGCTCCTTGCTTCACATAGCCCCACCTTTTTGACACCTTCATTTCCATGAAGCCATGAAACAATGAAACATATTATACCATGTGCTAATCCCTATCACAGAGGCTAAAGCCTTCATGTAGCCTTGGTGGGTCCGATATTTTGTTTCCACAAAGTTATGAGATGGTGACAAGTGTAAGCATCACAACGCTTTGTGGAGAGTTCTACCTTCACGGAGGCTATATTTTTGTCCTATTATCCCTTCATGACTCCACAAAATGGCAACACCTATCCACATAATGACAAGAGAAGTTTATCACTTCATGGAAGAAAATTCAAACTCACACATTCACTATCAATCCTAAGATCAATGACCCATATTCAAACTTAGTCATCTACTATTGGTCAGGCCTTCAAGCATGCAAACATTAATGGCGAATGGGATTTCTACCTATTGAATTCATAAAGGCTAAGATAAATACTTGGCTCAATTTCATTTGAACCACAATTATTGAAGTGATCAAACAAATTATTACAAATTTCCACAGCTAACAAGGGTTTTTTCTAGGAAATTGGGGTTTTCGACATTAACATAGCAAGTAAGTTCTTCAAATTACAATTTGTGAATTTAGGGTTAATTTTGAGTAAGGGGTTGTTTAATTAATTCAAATAAGGAAGCAAAGTGAGTTTAGAGGGTATATGTTGTCAAATTTTTCATAGAATTCTTTCTTGTGAAGAATTGTGTGAACCCTAGTTGTGCTTGCATAAACCCTAGTTTCTTGTTTATAAAACCCTACATTGAAAATGTCCAAAACTTCAAGGGGTCAGAAGAGAACATTGGATGAATAAATAATTGTACAACTCCTTGGTTTGGAAAAGAGGCCGACAATTAGTCTTAGGTCCAAGATTGTATCAAACAAGCTCTCCAAAAATATGGTGGTTGTAGGGACCCCATACTTACATGTGAAGTGTATGCACTTTTTAAGCATGCCTATTTTGACAGGATGATTAGCAACATCTAGAACTTGGGTCTAGGCAAGATGGTAGTGCCCAATGTTTTTGTCAAATTTTAACTAGTTAAGGATATTGCTCAAGCTTATAACCCTAACATAAGGTCATTATTTACAATGGATGGCCAAATTTTGTTGCCATCAAATAGAGAAATATAGATAGCTACAGAGTGAGGTGGCTACCATTCTTTAGGCTAATAGGGCCAAGAAGAGAACTACAAAGGTTTGGCAAGGGTGAGCTAGAGCCCTTTTCCTATGATATTTTTGAAGATTACTTCTAGAAGACCTAATTCTCCCTGATGCAATTTTTGGGAATAGACAACAAGGTCCAAATCACTATCAGTTTGATGGGAATGGTAGTGGATATTCAAATCAAGCATGTGAACAAGACTTGTGATTTTGCAGGGTACATTATAGAATAGTTGCATAAGTCCCTCTACTCCATCAAGAGGGATACATCAGGTTCCATCCATTTCAGGAACTACTCCCTCCTCTTTCATTTCATTTTGTATAGTGGAGTGCAAGTATGACCACCGCAGCTTCAATTTAGGCCAGTGGGAGAACAAAACAAAGTGCTATCGATCCAAGAGTGGACTTATATTTGGGAAAAGGACTATAACAAGTCTAATTATTCTATTTTTGAAGAGTTCTTTGCAAAACATATGAGGAAAGGACATGGTCTCCCCACATATTGGGGACTATCAGAGGAAGTGAGAAGATTTTTGAGACCTAAGGACCTCACCCTAGAGAAAGGAATTGATCATAATTGGGGTGATTAGTTCTTTTATTTATATTTAATAGTTATCAGAGTATATGGGACTTCAATAGCACCACATGTGTGACCCAAGGATGTTCTTGATAGAATTGTATTCTTAGAACTAATGTGGAAATTGAATAAGTGTGATAAGACTCATTTTAGAAATAATAAGAAGCATACCCTTCTCCCTAGGACAATGGCATTTTCAAATTTCATTTCCTTGTCAAGGGAAGGTAGGAGCTAATCTATGAAATATTTCTCCCCTATAGAATGAAAGTTGACAAGGTTAGAGGTTTTGATCCTAAGGGATTCACTCACAAGCAAAGGACTGGCTATAGGTTATCGGCTTACCATCATCAGCCAGACAATATTGAAGACCTAATCAATAATTTCTCTTCAGAGGGTTAGGAATCACAGAGGAGGACCTTATGGGTCAAGATACACATAGCAAAAAATAAGAGGAAGAAGGAAAATACTTCTTTATAGGGGTCATTTTTGCATATAGGGGACCCCATAGTCATAATTATGACTATTTTGGACAATTTAAACCAATTATTGGCTAATTTCCCTCAGAATACTACAAGCACATTAGGTGCTTCTTCTTCCTCTAGAGCAGAGGTGCCACCAAGTCCACAACTAATTACTCTTTTGCAGCAAATAAATCCAATGGCTAGACCTTTGATAGATTATCCAAATGATATTGAGGAGATGAATGCAAATGCAATCATTCTATACAATAGATGATCCCTCCTCCCAAGACGCTAATAGAAATACCCACTGATGATAGATTGGTCATCAATTTTGAGACAGGTGGGAAATTGGTTGATGATGTCACGATTAAGGCCTTTGAGGGGTTCTTGTAGGATGAATAATTCATAACCACCCAAGATTTTAAGTAATTTGTCCTTAAGAATAAGGGAGAGGAGCTATAGGTGACTATCTCAAATAGAGCCATGTTTGAGAAGGAGAAAAATGACATCATTGAGAAGTTTTTCAGAAAGGTGAAGGAGGAGATGGATGCCATGACCTCTGAAAGGGGTATAGAATTAGTGAAGAAGGTAGGGTTTTTGTTGCTACTAGATTGGGATATCTCGTTGAAAATTGCATTTGATTCCATAAGAAGGCATGAGGGTGAGAATCCAATTTTGGCTTCAGAAGAGCAGGAAGAGGCCTTATATTTTGGTTCTCGATTCCACCCTAGGCTTGAAACTTTGGCTATATGGTCAATTTTCTCAAAGACCAATAAGACACAAGTAATAGGTGACCCTACTGAGTTAACAAGGAACCTCATTGTCAAGAGATTTGGGGACACAAGTGCTACTTAGGAAACTTCCCTTACAATTTAAGCAATTGTTTACAAAGGCTACTATTAAAAAATTACAAAAAGATCTTGATAAGCCAAATGCCTTAAATCAAAGTATGGAGCAAAGACTTAATGCGGTACATGGAATTTTTTCACCTCCCCAACAAATAAGTGAAGCGCAAGCTTCAAAAGATAGAAACAAATTAATGGTTGAGATTAAGGAATTAAGAGAGAAGCTAAAACAAAGCACAACAAAAGCTAGGTCAGAAAAGAAATGAGTAGTGAAGAAGGTTTCTTATTTGATTGACAACATTTTGGGGTATAGGTTGTCAAGGATCCTCTCTCAACTGAATAAGGTACATGGGATAGCTACACAACTTCAAAGGATGCATTCTCTAAAAACAATAAAATGTGAATGAGGTTGAGATGCTTCCAGATCAGTTGGTCCCATGGGATTGAAGTGTTGAGGCTTCTTATCAGCAATTCAAATTTTGACAACAGTTTAGTATTTGACATTTTGAGCAAGTCAGATTTATTGGATGACATAATAAGTCATCATATTAGATACAGGGACCTCATGAAGAATTAGATTAGCGCTTTTGAGGGCTTTGAAGAGTTTTATGTGCCTCTATTTTTTACTGAGGAGGGTGAGGTTTTAGCATATGTGGAGTGGAAGTCTCATTTTGTGAATCTTCTAACTCCTATGTATAGTAAAATAAATAAAGAGGGAGAAGTTGATGTTGACCAGCTCAATGCAAGCATTGATGCACTCACCAAACTAGGATATACTTTATCTTTAGTTTCATGTACCTAATTCAAATTTTTATTGGAGAAGACTACAAGCTACACTTGGGGAGAGTTAGCAATTTATTGTCACCAAGGATTGACACTTTAGCAGAACGGGCGAAAGTCATGGAAGAATAAGATGATGTAACTTGAGTTGTGTTTCAATCAGCTTCCAACAATCAAATATGACTGTTGCATGGGCTTGTTAGGAAAAAGGTCAGAAGTATCCTATCTGCAAAAGGAAATTTTGAGGAGATCACCTCCTATATGTTGACTTCAATGTTGCAAAGATCTCCACCTACTTTTAGATAGCTAGCAGTTTTTTGAGTAACTTTTTTTCCTTTATAAATATTATCATTGTCTGGATTTTTATCTTTTAGTGACTAGGCAGTTGAATGAGGCCTTTTCCTTGTTGCTTCCCTCATGTCTATAAAATGGAATTCTAGACCTCATTCAAAGGGTTTTGCTTCTTAGTTTTTGTAATTATTTGTATAGGTTTTAGGTTTTATAGGTAATTCCTCTTAAACTTGGAGAGGAAATGTTGTAATTTTACTCTGTAATAGCAACAAATGACCTAAATACTCATTGTATTGCATAAAATTGGAATAAAAAAAATTAATTCTCTCCACTATTGTACACATTATCTTTTGGATCAATAAAATCAAGATTGTCTCCAGTTCTCATTTCACATTTTGTGTTATGGCTATTTGAATTGCTATTTTCTATTCAAGGAATAGAATAACTTTTCTTTCAGTTCATTTATCAGAGATTGTGTAGTTGCAATGTGGATTTATAAGTAGTTTGATAAAATTGTTCATTTGTCAGTTTCTTACTGCAAAGTAATAAGATTATTAGAATCCAAAGGTTTGTTTGATGTAAGAGTTTGCTTCATTTCTAGACTCTATTGTGGATAAGGCACGTGTCAAACTAAATCACAAATTTTAAACCTAAGATGGAATCAAATATAAAATCTAAACACACTTTACTTTATTATATTTTATATTGCTTTGTGTTTAAATCCACACTACAATGTATTACATTTCATATAGAGGGTTTTGAATTTGATGATTTAGCCCATCAATAAAACCTTTTACAAATTTAGTGTGAGAAAATATGTTATCAAAGGTATTAGTGCAAATAAATTCATATCTATTAAATGATGTTATAGGGGAACCCACCTTAGTTTTGCAGAGCCCAAAGAGTAGAGGAGAAAATCATAAAACCTATATCTTGTTTGTTGGCCATTGACCTAGGGTTTCTAAGCATAAGAACTAGCTAATCTTTTGGAAAACCCAAAAAATCAGTTGGAAACACCAAAAAATTGGCAACTCTATTGGGGATTAGAAGTATTTTTTGTCCAGTAGTCTATGTCCAGGAGGATTGAGTCAAAAGTGTTATGCAAATCTATCTGTTGAAAGAATTCCTAAGAAAGTTGTCAATTCTAGAGTTTCTATCAAAGTGCATTGAGAAGAATATTATCCCCATTAAGTTGGGTGGGGACTTTGATACTCTACAAAAAATCAAAAGGACTAGTTGAAAATAATAAGACCTAAGGAGGTTATAATCATACACAATAGAAGGTCCCTCCATAAATTTGACCCTACAAGGAAACTTTAGGGAGAACTCACAAAGGGCAAGACAACATGGAGAAATAAATATGTGAGAAATAATGATGCAAGTAAGTTTGAACCTACTTTTGATAAAAATACTGGTTATATATTGCATAGTGAGGATAGTTTTGATTATTCACCAAGTAGATATTCTCCTTTTAATGAGGAGGATACAAAGGATACACCATTATTAGGGTTTGCAAAAAGAAATAGGCTAGTAAGGAGTATAGGGCCAATCCAAAGTATGGTTGACCCTGCACAAGAAATTTTAAATCAAAACCATCCCTCAGGAAGTTTTGTTATACAAAAACTTTATAATAATCTTGCAGCTTCAAAATCCTATACCTTTTCCTTTGAAAATATTGTTAATCCCCAGTCCAGAACTGGAATGCCTCCTCTAATATCCATTGAAGCCCCTCCAACTATTTCACAAGCCCATATTCCTAATAATATAACCCAAACTAGAGAAGAGATATTAAAAGAGATTAATGATATGCAACTAGAAATGGATAGACTGGAACAAGAAAAGATTGGGCAAGCTACAAGAAGAAGGGATGATATGAAGAGAATTCTTGAAACTATTTTGAGAGCTGCTCAAAAAATTTCTATCACCATTGTACTTAAATCTCAGAACCAAGTTGGAACTAGCCAACAAATCAATGTTCCTCTAAATACTTCTCATGTGAATACATGGAGTAATCCCCAGCCAAATTTTGTATCACAAAATGTGCCTAACACCACAAATATGGGAAATGTTTCATTAGGAACTGAAAATCCTTCTACTTCACAAAATAATCTTGGCACAATTTCCATGCCTATGAACTCTATTACTTCAATAGGTCCTCAGATAAACCCTACCCATAGTTAGCAGTTACAAAAAAATATTGGTATGGGAGGGGTGCCTCAACAATAGCTAGTGAGACAAAATTTAGGTGTTGGAAATTATGTACCAAACACCCAAGGACAATATCAAGGATGTCCTCAAAAATAATATAATGCCACATCAAACATAGGAGATCAAAATGTCCCCACACCACAACAACTACATGTCTAACAAAACCCTCCTTTGAATCAGGGTGGTCAATAAAATCTTGGAGTAGGAAACTTTTTGGGTAGAAGGCCCCTTTAGATGGATAGATATAGACAACTTGATTTTGGAGGCATTCCTAGATACCCTAGTCAAGTTCCTAATGAGGTAAGGCAATACCTTGCCAAATTTTCAGGAAGTGATGCATTGAGTGGAGAAGAGCATCTTAGAACCTTTTTGAATTTTCTAGATGACTTTGAGGTGGAACATGGAGGTGTTTTCATGAGACTTTTTATGCAATCACTGACTAGTGAAGCCAGAGATTGGCATAGAAATTTTCCTAATGCTAGCATTTTTTCTTGGGAAGATTTAAAGAGGGTATTTAGAGAACAATATGAAACTAAGACTAATCCCATGTTTTTGGTTAATGAATTCACAAGAATAGGAAAGGGGTTGAATGAATTTGTTATAGAGTTCAATGCAAGGTTTAATAGGGTTTTTAACAAAATCCCAAATGATTTGAAACCTCTTGAGACCATGTTTTTGGTCCTATATTGCAATGCTTATGACCCCAAAACGGGTTATGAATTAAGAGATAAAAACCCTCATTCTTTGAGGGATGCATTAAGAATTGCAACTCATATTGAGAGTAATAGGAAATATTTAGGAAAATTAAACAAAAGAGATGAAGTAAAGATCCTACAAAACCCTAGAGTGTTATTTAATTATTTGAATTTTATAGGAGAAAAAATCTCTCACTACTACAATAACATCAACACTCCCTCTTAGCTAGGGAGATATTCATGTCATGGAGTCTCTCAACATGACACCCACAATGGCTACACCCATTTTTGGAAAAGAGTTCATCACAGAGTCACTCAATGTGATATCGTCATGGAGTCACTCAACATGACGTCCACCATGGCTACTCCCATGTGTGGAAAAGGAACATGTGCACAAGCTCCCATCACTGAGTCACTCGATGTGATTTCATCATGGAGTCTCTCAACATGACATCCACCATGGCTACTCCCATGTGTGGAAAAACACAAGTACAAGGAATTCATCATAGAGTCTCTCAACATGACATCCACCATGGCTACTCCCATTGGGTGGAAAGAATCGCATCTCCATCTCAGAGATGGACAAGGGCTTTCACCTCATATTTCTCTGTCTCAGAGAAATATGCATTATAGCAAGGAACAAAGACCACTGATGTTGAGTCTCCCTCTCAAAAAGGGCTTCATTATCCACAACTCCAAGCTTGTATCTAAAATGCACAAACTTCACTCTGGAGAGAGGCTTGGTGAGAATATCAGTCGTCTGATCATCAGTGAAAATATACTTGAGTTGAATAGCTTTCCTCAGCACCATATCTCTGATGTAATTGTATTTGATCTCCACATGTTTTGTCCTGTCATGAAATACTAGATTGACAGATAGCTTCACATAGCTTTGATTATCATAATGAATAACAGTCAAATCCAATGTTTGTCCAAACAAACCTACAAGGAGATTTTGAAGCCACACTACTTCTCAAGCTGCTACACATGCTGAAATATATTCAACCTCTGTAGTGCTTAGTGCCACTAAAGTCTGCTCCCTACTACACCAAGAAATCATGGTAGATCCCAAACTGAAGCAACATCCAGAGGTGCTCTTCCTGTCAACTACACTCCCATCCCAATCTGAATTAAAATAGCCTTGTAACTTTAGATCTTCGTTGGAAGCATATCTCGAGCCATATCCTACTATGCCACGCAAGTATCTCAAGATATGCTTTGCTGCAACTAGATGAATTTTCCTTGGTTCACACATGAACTGGTTGATGGCACTTGTTGCATAGAAAATGTCTAGTCTATTATTGACTAGATACATCAATGATCCAATCAAATGCCTATACATGTTGGGATCTACCAGATCTAAACTTTCTACAAAATCACTTAACTTCTTCAAAAAAATTTCCATCAGAGTATCCATGGACTTGCAATCCATCATCCCAAATCTCTTCAAGATATCTATAGTATAGTTCCCTTGACTTAGAATAATCTCATTAGGTCTCTACCACACTTCCAATCCTAGAAGGTAATGCATAAGACCTAGATCCTTCATCTCAAACTCAGAGGCTAACTCCTTGCATTTGACAATGAGATATTTTATTCCAGTAGGAAATAAATCATTAACATAAAGAACCAAGATTAAAGCCTCACCATTAACTACCTTCAAGTAAAGATTTGAATCTGCATCATTCTTGGAGAATCCCAAGCTCATCAAGTATCAATCAATCCTTTCATACCAAGCACGAGGTTCCTACTTAAGGTCGTATAATGCCTTCTTCAATTTGCATATGTGGGACTCTTTCCCATGAATCACAAACCCATCTAGTTGCTCAATGCAAACTTCTTCTTCATTCACACCATTAAGAAAATAATTCTTTACGTCCATTTGATTTAGTTTCCATAATTTATCTTATGCAATAGCAATGATAGTCCCGATAGATGTATATCAAGAAACAGGAGGAAAAGTTTCCTCATAATCTATTCCCTCTTTTTGAGAGAATCCTCTAGCCACAAATCTTGCTTTGTACTTCTCAATGCTCCCATCAGCTGCATGCTTGATCTTGAAAATCCACTTGGAAGATACAACTGATTTCCCTTAAGGTCTAGGTACAACATCCCAAACATCATTCTTGATAATGGACTGATATTCTTTTGTCATAGCATCTCTCCATACTTGCTGATTTGATGCTTCCTCAACACTAGAAGGCTCAGACTCAATGATGTGACTCATCAATGCTACATAGCCTGGAAACTTTTGTGGTCTTTTGCTTTCTCTGAACATGCCTCTAGGAGCTGCATACTTGTCTGCCTCTTGCATAGTCTTTCTAGCCCATAGAGGTCTCTTTCGACCTATAGCAATATCTCTCAGACCATTAGTAGGTTCTATGGGATCAACTAGGTCACTAGCCTCTTCTAGTTTAGTAGACTCCCTCTGAATCTCAAGAGTATGATTAGGAGAAATGTCCATATCCTGAGGTGACTCCTATTCTTCATTTTCTATCTCCATGTAAGACCCTTTAGATCTTTTGCATGCAACCTCTTCTTCAAAAGAGACATCCTTGTTGATCTCAATTTGTTTCTGTCCTAGAATGTAGATTTTGTAGGCCTTTGAATATTCACTGTAACCCACAAATATTCCTTTCTTTCCTGATGGTTCTAACTTAGATCTTTTATCTTTAGGCACGTGAATATAAATAGGAAAACCAAAGATCCTTAAATGACTAACCTCAGGTTTCACACTTGTGAAGGCTTCTTCAAGTGTCATATTTTCCAATATTCAATGAGGGCTTAGATTCTGAACATACACTGCAGTTCTAGAAGGTTTGTAAGTCTTGATCATGAATCATAGTTTTGGTTTTCTTCAACTTGGATATAATTGGAACAAGATGATCCTTCACGAAATCAATCAAAATATTCTTAGCCTTCGTGTCATTCTTCTTCCATTGAGTTTTCTCAGTCTCATCGATGGCTCGAGCACCTCACTCTCCATGAAATCGAGAAGATCATTCTCTTCCAATGCAATAAGAACTTTGAACTTCCAAGAGGTGAAGTTGGATGCACCATCAAGCCTATCTTGAACCTTGAGTCAGTTCACCATTTTCAATGCTAAGATAGACTCCTTAGATGAGAACAAGAGAAGAGGATTTCGCTGCTTAAACAAATTTGATCTTGATCTTGCTTAAACCCGCTTTGATACCATGTTAATTTTATGACCAGAATTGAATTAAGCAGAAATTAAAAAAATATAAACAATAGAACATAGCATATACCCTAGGAAAACCCTCCTACTTGAGGGAGAAAAACCCAACAAAAATATATCACCTATATATTGAATAAATGAGTAGCAATTCACTTTACAATTTGGCCAACCTCTAGGCTGATCTGATGTAAATATAACAACACCTCACTAGATGCAAATTTGACAAAGAATAGAGACTTCTACAGAAGTCAATCTTCTTGAGCAATATGTCGATCTGCTGATGAAAGTAATCTCCACTCAGAAATATGTGAACTTGACTTGATAATAATTTCAATGTCAAATGAGGAGGAAGATGTCTTCAATATATACACATTTTAAGTGACCTTTCATGAATCGTCGACCTCTTACAAAGAGAGAAGACTTTACAAGGTGGAACCTTTTATTTTTTTAAGTCGGATACCATAAAATAAAATATAAATGATTATTTATTGAAATGAGACAACTTATCTCAAGAGTCGGCCTCATTCAAAATTTTATTTAATTATTTGAATTTTATAGGAGAAAGAATCTCCTGCTACTACAATAACATCAACATAGAGGACAAAAAAAAAATAGTATACCCTAAGGATAAGCTTGACAAAGTGATAAGTGTTGAACACTCATAATACTAAGAGGGGGGTGAATCAGTATTTTATTAAACCATTCAAACATTATCCATCCAATTACTAAAGCACATTCAACTGATATAAGTAAATAAATCATAAAACATTCACATCAAATAACACATGAACACCAATTTTTTTATGTGGAAAACCCAAAATGGGAAAAACCACAGTGAGTGTTAGCTCACAATATATTATATCTAGATATAGTATATTACAAAAAAATTCATTTTAGGTGGACTCATTGTCTAGTGGACTCATTTCCCATAGAGAATAAGATAGAAGATAAAAGGGGTGGCTCACAACCTATTGAACTATTACAATTGCATCTATAGTCTGTTGGATTATAGTTCCAATGAAGTACAAAGTTAATCTTTACACTGATCTGGATCAATGCACTGCTCTACTCTGAATTCACACAATTCACATAACTCTGATCACATTCGCATCACACACATGTAGGTGAACACCGTACATTTAATTTATTTCTCATCACTTGCACATCTATATCAGAACACCAAAAAAAAAATCCTATATATATCCACATTAAGTGTAACTTTGATTAGGTTGGCCTAATTGGAAGTAACACACAAAAGTTGAACTTGTCATCCTCAAAACATTTCATCAATATCTCACGCCTTAATTAAAAATTTAAATTACCTCAAGATAGGTTGGGATGGACCCAATATAGGTCCTACATAATATTGCAACACATATTAATCCTTCAAATGTGTTAGGTTGGCCCTGAATAAGACCTAAACACAAAAACCTTCATCTATTTACCCAATTCACCACACGTGGAACTCAAAACTTGATCCCATCTAGAATTCCCACTCAACTAACATATGGAAGCTTATCTTCAACATCACTACTTTGAAATAATCATCTGTGAAGGAATGCAGAATCTCCCATACTGACACTTTGTACTAGGGATAGCTACAATATACAAAATTGAACTTTGTCATTCATATCTTCCAAGATACTTCACCAAACAACAAAATCTCTTGGATTTGGATGCATTTGATGTTCAAAAAATTACTGTTAGAATCATAGAGTGGTATTTCTATTTTTAATGGAGTGTGGACCTAAAAACTAATGCATTGAACCACTGTATAGGAAGGTTTGATACTTAGACATTTTTTTGAGTAGCTATACTTTTCAGATCAACTTATCTTGTACAATTGTTTTCAAAAACACTTCTAAATCATGCTAGGATGATCCACAAACAATGTTGACATCAATGAAAACACTGGATCATGCATTATGTATAAACCATTCTCATGTTGTTCGACAACATCATCTTCAAACAATCTCCCCGTTTGTCATTAATGCAACATGCTTTCCAAAAACATTCTCCAAAAACTTGCTCTCCCCAAATATCTCTCCATGTATCTCTCCAACAATCTTCTCAAATATATCTCCCCAATTATCTCACCAAGTAACTCTCCCCCTTTAACATTAATGGCAAAGGGTGTGTTGGTACCAACTCTTGTATACTCCCCCTCAAACATATGCATAAACAAAATAATTGAAAGAAATTACTAACTCCCCCTTAGGAAGTTAACCCATAACTTCTATATAATCCACATATTTACAAAAGAATATGAAAAAGCTTGAAAATATTGAAAGATGCATAAGAATGGAAATGGCCAACCCGAAGTTGTTGACCTTTGAAGCTTCTGTAAAATGACTTGCCACATAGCTTTACCTTCTTCCCAAGTTTTCTTTTTTGTTGCAAGAATTCTATGTTGTGACTCAAGCTCAACCAAGGTTTCTTCTCCTTCTTCTGGAGTAATAGGAGTTATATTTATCATTGAAATCTTATCTGTACAAGCAAGGTAACTTGAGACAGGTATATACTTCATCTTCACCAAGTCCCTTAGCTTCTCAAACTGCCTAATTATTTCTTCTTTGTAACTCTACAGTGTAAAGAATTTATCATGTAAGTCCACTATGGCAGTCTAGGTCTGATCATCTCTATCCTATGTTGTATCATAGGCACTTGATGCATTGCTTATTTGTGTCTCAATTGCATCAATGGAATCCTTTATACTTTGTGTGGAATCTAACCACTTCATGCAATACAAAATTAAATTATTTGCTTCTTCCTCATAGGCCTTTACATCCTTCAATCTTTCCTCAACTTTGTTGTGTGTAGATGCACACTTCTCTATAATATCCAACAATTTATTCTCTACAAGCCTTGCCTCAACTTTGTTTCAAATTTTGGTCTGAAGGAATATTCCTGAAGGAGTCAATCAAGAACTTGATATTCTCCATTGAAGATAATGATGAATCAATGTGTGTATCGGGGGTTATCTCATGCAATTCCTACATAGCTCCATCCCTTAAATTAACACTCTTTTTATGTGTCTCAATAATTTCTTTTCTTGTTGATGTGTGAAACACATCGCCTAGCTACAACTTGTGTATGGGAGAAATTTTGTCCAAGACTACACTTCCTTGTTGCATGGGAAACTACAGCAACTGAGATGAAACTATCAGTTGGAATCTTACTTGCCTAGATAAAAGATTTTTCAAAGGATTATCAAAGGAAGATTCACCAGAAGGCTTAGGTAACTCAAATTTTTCTTTAGCTTCTTCATCCTTCCCAAACTCAATGTTCTCCTCTTCCTTTTCCTTATCTTCTTCACTGGGGGCCTTATCCTTTTGTTTATTTTCATCATCCTTTCTCTCTTCATCTCCTTTGTCCTTTCTCTCTCCTTGCTCATTCTCCTCATTCTTGTCTTCTTCTTCATTTTTTTCTACATCTCCTTCCTTCTTACCTTCATCTTCTCTTTCATGCTCATGTTCTTTATCCTCAACATTCTTTTCACCTTCATCGGTGGCCTATTTTGTGTCTTTTGGAGGAATAGATGTCTCTAGGTTGCCTTGATCATTAATTACCAATGGAAGAGTGGACTTGTCTTTTGTATTATCATGAGTAATTGAAGGAATAAAATTGTTATCCTTAGAATTTTATTCTCCAATTATTGTCTCTTCTTTTGTAACCTTTTCATCTTCATCATTTCCCTACACTGATTCTTCAATGTTTGGAGGAGTATTGTCAATATTTTTCACTGCATTAGTAACTCCATCATTGATCTCATGATCATTTTGAGCATCATCTATGTGCATATCTCCTTACACATTTAATTCTAGGGCACTAGAATCATTACTTAAACCTTCTTCAGTTGCTAGGATTAAACCTAACTTCTATACAAGTTCCTCGACCTTGTCATTACACTCTTTTCAGATCATGTCATGATCATTCCATTCCTATAAGAATATTTAATTTATGCTTAGTTCTAAACTCCTTTCTATAGATGGTAGCCAATGTGGCTCGGTCTGCTTTAGAGAAGGGAGCACCAACTCTCTCTAGAGCTTCATCTTTCATATTTTCATGCTCCATAATTGCATCCTCTTCTTTTCAGTAAAATAAACCAAACATCATCTGGTATATCCTTCTAGATATTGTGAATATCAAATTCAAATATAGAAATGTATTTGACTATGGATTCAACTATTGTAGCTTTATCTACCTCATTAACTTCTTTATAGATTTTTGTTGTTTCCTTTAACATCTCATTTTGCACTATATTGGTTAATAGTGCATCAAGCTTCATAGGAGTGTGAAGTTTCTCAGTTTGCTTATGCTTCTTTTCTTTTACTGAAGGCTTCTTCGTTTATTTATTCTTCTTATTTGGAGAAGACTTCTTGGCTTCCTTCACCTTTTCCCTCTTCTGAATTTTGAATCCTTCTTTTTATTTATCATCTTCCTCCTCACTTTGTATCTAAAATATGAATTTTCTTTCTTTTCCTGATTAGAGGGGATTCATCCTCTTCCAACTCTTCTTCTTCAGCAACATTGATGCCAATTTCCTTTTTCCTTGTAGCTTTTTGCTTCACTCTCCTTATTGAAACAACAGGGGGTACCATGGTAGTAGTTTTCTTTGCTTCTATCCTGGTGGCATGAACTACCAGAGGGGTAGTTGTAGATTTCCTTTTCTCACTAGCTGCAGGAAGAGATGTGGTATCTAATCTTGTTGTTCTCCTTGAGTTATCAGAGGCTTTTGCTGCACTCATATAATCTCTAGCTCTATCTCTAGCATACTTAAGCTTTTTCCACTAAAATACCACTCTCTTGTGCATATATGCCAAGCATCTTGACAACATTCTTTCTCATCACTAGTTTCTTAAATTCCAGGTGAGCTTCTATTGACTTCTCTTCATATGTTCCATATGGCCTGTTAGGATCTTTAGAACTATTTAGCAGCACCTCTGCACAACCAATAATTTTTTCCTCTAACACTTCATAACCTAGTTCAAGAACCCAAATGGTCCTAGGTTCTATTGCTTCCATTATGCAAAAATCTATGGAAACCAGGAAAGTGATGTCATTTTTATATTTTTCTACAACACTCTTTGGAATCCTTTGTCTCACATTCATTCTTCTTTGGAATATTGCAAAGAAGGCTGCAAGGGCATCATCCTAGACATTCATATCCCCAATACCTCTCATATAATCTCCTATTTGGTGTACATCAGGTCTTGTATTGGACTAGTTATCTTTCCCAATCATAGGAACTTCTCTTGATAAGTAGAAGAGCAAAAATATCACCAATGTGCCATACTTGAATACATATTTCTTCTTAATTTCTTTCAAATTCTCCATCAATTATTGATGGAGCAACTCACAGAGGTCATAATCAACATTGTTTTAAACCATGTCTTGTGCCACATGAATTGTGGTGGTAGAGATTTAATTATCTCTATCAGTATATTAAATCTTGTATCTAATAAGCATACTTGCATATCTAACTGTCAAACTCTTGATAAGATTTACTATGAGGGCTCTTTGATCAAATGTAGCACCCGTTCTCTCCATTACATCCTTTTTTTTATGGATTTTGAGACTAGAATTGGTCTGGTGGACCATAAACTAGTTATCTCCCTGATTACCTCATTTTTAATCATATGAGGGTCATCAATCCACATAAATTGGTCATGAATTTTTCTTAGGTCCATTTTGATATACTTCTCATCATATCTAAAACTTGGAAACCATTTCCATACATCCAACTTCTTCTTGGATAGGGTTTGGTATTTTGGCTTAAGGGTGAAATCATCTCTAGTTAACTCATTCATCCATAGGTCTAGTAACTTGTTGGGAGAGTTCTCATCCATACTTCCATGAATGTATTCCCTAATGTCTTCAATAGGTAAAACCCCATAAGGTATGTGTAATAATGTGCCTATAGGGTCATATTCTATTGCTCTGGAAAGGTATCTTTTGAACTTAGGTTGTGGAATTTGTGAGACATCTACAACTTTTGATGCTTCCATTGTATTCAAACTTCTTTCAAACAATAATTCCAAAAAACTAGGGTATGCAAGAATTGCTAAATACCTTTTCCTTTGCTTTGTTGAACTAGGGTTTTGATGCTGGGAGCTTTGGATCATCTTTCCACTTCAAATTTTCTTCTCACTACTCTATTATCCTTCAATTGCTTTTGATGAAATGAATTTTCCTTAGAAAATTTCCTTTTAACTTTTTGATTTGACCTAATTCTACAATAAATTCTTCATTCCATAAAGCTAGTAACCCTATAAAATATATGCACAGTCACCTTCTCAAGCTCTACAAATCTCCACATTAGCATATTTTCTTCCGCAATCTTCTCCAATAGATTGAACATTCCATTCTTCATGACATATCCTCGTATTGTGGCTTCAACACCTCTTTTCTAGTAGGGGACATAAGATATCCATTAAAACTCCCCCTAATCCATAGTTATAGGATTAGTTACTGGAGGAAACATCTGCACCGAAGGATGGTATAGATTCTCCCTTGTTCTTAGTCTCCTCTTTCTTTCTCTAGATATTTTCCACCTCTTCCTTTACTTCAATCAAATCAACCTTCTTGACTAGTTCATTCGTCTTTATCGGATTATCCTTCCTTTTGTTTATGCTTCTACAAAATTTAGCAATATGTCCAGGCCTACTACAATTGTTGCATATGAAATTTATCTGAGCATTATTTCTTCCATTCATTTTGGATCTGCATTGATTAGCTTTGTGTCCAAATACATAGCATGTGTAATAGTAACCTTTGAAGGATTGAATCATTCTATCATTGTTATATACATTCATCACTTGACTTCTACATTCATTTTCTCTATGTCCAAATCTTTTGCATGCAAAGCATTAACGAGTAAAGGATGGAACATTTTGATTCATTATGCTTCTACATTCCATTGCTCTATGTCCAAAATTATTGTAAGAATAACAAAAACCATTAAAATAAGGGTACCTTTGAGCATTTGGTTACATCTGATTGGAGGTCCTCTCGCATTGTTTCTTTGATTCCAAATCTTTCCATTGTTCTTCTTGTCTTTAGTCTTCTCTAGTTCATTGATCTTCTTTTCTGCATTAGGTGTCTGAACTATTTTGTAACTCTCATTTTTCAAGTCCCAAACCACCTTTGTCTTTAGATGCTTTCTAACCTATAATCAACTCATCAAGAATTGTAGAACTTGTCTTGAATTTTCCTTCATGACTTCTTGCTTTCTCTAGATATGATCTCAGATTTACCACTTCTTGTTCAAGCCTCATGCATTCATCAATTTTTCTTTTCACCAATGCATTTAGACATTACTCAACTCTTTTATTTTCTTCCACTTGCACTTTTAGTCTAGTGATATCTTCATTATCTTACGTCAATTGTTCATTGGCCTCCTTATGCCTTTCTCTAAAATTCTTGATTTTCTCTCTCAATTTTTTGATGCAATCATTTTCCTCTTTAATATTTTCCTTTAGATCTTTATTTTCACCTTCAAATTTGTTAAGATCTTCAAGAACAACTTTGAGTTCTCCATCTTTGTCAATCATGCAATATTCTTCAATGTATTCAATAGCAAGAATCTCTTCTAAAGGAATAGGAAACCTTCTATCAATCATGTGTTCAATCTCCAAGATCTTCCCAAAGTGGTCAAGCTCTTTCCATGGATCCAAGCTCTGATACCAATTGTTGAACACTCAGAATACTAAGAGGGGGGCGAATCAGTATTCTATTAAACCATTCAAACATTATCCATCCAATTACCAAAGCACATTTAACTGATATAAGAAAATAAATCATAAAACATACACAACATATGAACACTAGGATTTTTACATAGAAAACCCAAAATGGGAAAAACCACAGTGAGTGTTATCTCACAATATATTAAATTTGAATATGTATATTACAAAAATGCATAGTGTAGGTGGACTCGCTGTCTAATGGAATCACTGCCCACAAAGAATAAGATAGAAGATAGAAGGGGTGGCTCATAGCCTCTTGAACTATTACAATTGCATCTATAGTATGTTGGATTACAATTCCAATGAAGTAAAAAATCAACCTTTGCACTGATTTGGATCGATGCACTTCTCTACTATGAATTTGCATAAATAGCATAACTCTAATCACATTCACATCACACACATGCAAGTGGAACACAATACATGTCATCTATCACTCATCACTCACACAAAAAAATGAAAAAAAACTCCTATATATATGTGTGCATCAAGTGTAACTTTGATTAGGTTGGCCTAATTAGAAGTAACACACAAAATTTGAACTTTTCATCCTCAAAACATTTCATCAACATCTTGTGCCTTAATTCAAAATTAAAATTACCTCAAGATAGGTCAGTATGGACCCAATATAGGTCCTACATAATATTGCAACACATATTAATCCTTCAAAGGTGTTAGGTCGGTCCCAAATAATACCTAAACACAAAAACTTTCATCTATTTACCCAATTCGCCACACATGGAACTAAAAAATTGACCTCATCAAGAATTCACACTCAACTAACATCTGGAATCTTATCTTCAACATCACAACTTCAAAATAATCATTTGCAAAGGAATGCAAAATCTCTCACACCAACACTTTGTACTAGAAATAGCTACAATATATAGAACTGAACTCTGTCAT
Organism: Sequoia sempervirens; assembly: GCA_007258455.2. NCBI lineage: Eukaryota > Viridiplantae > Streptophyta > Pinopsida > Cupressales > Cupressaceae > Sequoia > Sequoia sempervirens. The sequence goes on along the minus strand of VDFB02387810.1, from coordinate 21,451 downwards.
TCATATTTTCCAGGATACTTCACCAAAAATAAAAATCTCTTAGATTTGGATGAATATTATTCTCACCAAATTACTATTAGAATTGTAGAGTAAAATATCTATTTTTGGTTGAGAGAGGACCCAAACATTGAAGCACTAAACCAGTATACAGGCAAGTTTAATACTTAGATAAATTTTTGAGTATCTATACTTTTCGTACCAAATTATCTTATACAATTTTTTTCAAAAACACTTATAAATCATGATAGGATGATCCACAACAATGTTGAAATCAATGAAAACATTGTATCATGCAATATGTGCATACCATGCTCATGTTGTTGGACAACATCGTCTTCCAACAATAAGTACCTTGAAGGATCTCAGTTATAAGGTTGCAAGAAATGACAAAGGTTTATCTCACAATAATCCTAACTATTAGAGGTAGGATAAAAAATTTAAGCTCTTAGATCATCCATACAACACTAATTGGCATAACGATAGGCCTTTCCAGACCAATCAGATAAATATGCAGAAGAAGGAAACCTTTTATCCGTTGAAGAGGAATAATGTAAAATTTGTAGAGGATACCCCTTGGTGTGATCCTTGTCAATTACCACACTCCTCTCATCAGTGCATGGTTGCTCAATATTTGGGGGAGGTCCATGAACCATACAAGGTTTGTGACAATTCATATATTGAGGAACAAGGAATAAGTATGTTGTTTGGTATGATTAAAACTATTGGTGATTATTCTTTAGATGAGGGGTCTTCAGATATGGATATTAGAATAAGAGACATAAGGATTATTCCTATCATCAGTAAGTATTTTTTGATGATGAAAATGAATATCATGTTGATGTAAATAATTTGGAATTAGAACCAGAGGTCAAATTGAGAATACCTTCAGATGAGGAGATCATAATATCATTAATTGCTAAAGTTGTTGCTCAAGCCAAGAGCACCTACAATCTGAGGAACATAACAATGAAAAATTATCAAGGAAATCTTGGTAGCCTTTTCATAAAGGAAGGAAATAGTGGTACAAAGGGACAAAATCTTGTAAAAATTTGGGACATCAAAGGAATGGATGCTAAAAACCTGAAAACAAAGTTGTGTCTCCCCTCATTAAATCCAAATATCAAAAGGTGAAATATGATCAAGAAAAGAAGGAAGTTAAACCTACTCAGGATGGTAAACTTGGAAATAAAAAAGAAAAGGTGATTGAAAGGGTTGTTTTAGGTTGTGACCTTCCAAAATATACTATAGTGGATATGACTCAAATATTGTCACAAATCAAGATATATGTTCCTCTATTAGAAATGACAAGGATAGGAGAGCATAAGAAAAGGGAAATTTCTCTTATCTCCAATACAACTACTACTTGTAATGAAAAGAGAGGAACTACTTCTTCTAACAAGGGAAAAGAGAAGGTGAATCAAGTGAAACTTAAAGGAATTCATATAGAGTTTCTTAAAGTTTTTCTAGGCACTACCCTTACTACTTTCCCTAGTCAAGTAGATCCCTTTTATGTGACCCTACAGGTGAGTGACAAATTGATTAGAAACTACATGATTGATTCAAGAGCTTCAACCAATATCATGCCTTTGGCAATCATGAGATAATTAGGATTACAAGTGATTCAAACATATGGGAAGTATTTTGCTATGGATTCAAGGGAAGTTCTAGTAATTGGAATAGTGAGGAAAGTTCCTTTTAAATTAGTAGCTTTCCCTAAAAAGGATTATGCAATGAGTGTAACTGTTGTTGACATTCTATCCTAATATGGAATGATCCTATCAAGAGGATGGGCAAAAAAAGTTGGGGGAAGCATGAAATTGAATCTATCTTATGCCACCATACCTATGAATGGAAAGGAACTCAAGTTAATCAGAGATAATAGAGCTCCTAACCTCATTGAATATGTTTACCTAGTGGAAAGTGTGCATTTTATTAACATAAATATGGACAACTTCAAAGTTGTAAATGCAAAACCAAAAAAGGATGAAAATGCACAAATAATGGAAAAAGTGAAACAACATGCTCAAAAAGGATGGCTTATGGGCCATGTATTTTGATGGGGCCTATTCAAAAGAAGGATTAGGTGTAGGTTGATTCTCATATGACCATGAGGTCAGTCCTACAAGTATTCATTCTCACTAAATTTTGAATGTACAAATAATGTTGTTGAGTATGAAGCCTTATTATTAGGAATGAGTATGGAAAAAAACACAAGATTAAGGAGATTAGGATTTTCAATGACTCTGAATTAGTGGTATCCCAAATCAGAGCTAAGTATGTGTCAAAAAAAAGTTGACTGAAATAATGTAGAAACAATGTTTGGGATACAATGGAGATGTTTGATGCTTTTTCTATTGATTGGGTAGAAATATCTAAAAATGCAATGGCAGATCTTCTTTCCAACATTTCCTTGAGACTTAATGATAAAAAATTTTGGAGTATCAAAGGTTGAAGTCCAAGTGAGCCCTTTTATCCCTAACAACATTCAAAACTAGCAGATATTCAATAATGACACTAATTTGTTGAAGTTTTTATATTGTGTGGATGAGTACCATAGCCAGGAAATTGATTTCCACAATTTTGTTGAAAAGATTGATGGAAAAGACACCACTTTTTGGAATGAGGTGATTTTAATCAAGACCAATAAAATCCCTAAAGGGTTGGTGGCCCTAGAAATATTTTTTGACAACTCTAACAAATGTAATGTTAAGAAAAACTATACACATGAACAAGATCTATAAGAGATTAATTTGGGAACTAAGTATGCACCCAAGAAAGCCTATATTGGTAAATCAAAACAATGTTTATTTCCCTCTTTAGGAAATACAAGCATGTATTTTCTTGGTCGTATGATTACCTAAAGGCTTATAGAGAAGACTTTTTTTAGCATGTGCTCCCCTTGAACCCAAATGCTAAAACTTTCAGACAAAAGAAAAGTCCAATAAATCCTTCATTGCCACCTAAAATGCAATAGGAGCTCATGAAGCTAAGCGGTGGTGGGATTATAAAGCCTATCAGATATTCCACCTGGGTTTCAAACCTAGTACTTGTAAGAAAAAATAATGGAGATATCAGATTGTGTGTAGATTTTAAAAATTTGAATATATCTTCATTAAAAGACAATTACTCATTGCCAAATATGGAGGAAATGTTGCACAGAGTTACTCGATGTGAACTCTTGTCCATGATGGATGGGATCTCAAGTTACCAAAAATTAAAGGTGAAGGAATCAGAGCAATATAAAACTACCTTCACCACACCATGGGGTACATATGTTTATATCAAAATGCTATTTGGTTTGACCAATGGAGGGGAAACATTTCAAAGATCCATGGATGTTTCTTTTTTGGATTTCATAGATATATTCATGGTAGTATACAAGATGATTTGACTGCTTATTCCAAGAAAGAAGAGGAGCACCATATGCATTTAGAAAATATATTTATGAGGTCCTTAGAATATAGAATTCATTGAACCCTAAGAAATGTGCATTGGGTTTACAGAGGGAAAATTTTTGGGCCATATAGTCTCAAAGGAGGGGATTAAAATTGATCTAGAAAGGATTGTAACAATCAACAAGATTCCAATTCCTAAGATAGTAAAGGGAATTTAATCTTTCTTTGGCCAGATCAACTTTGTTAGAATATTTTTCACAAATTTTGTTGAGACAACAAAGTCCATCTCTAAGATGTTGAGAAAACAAGAATCAATTGCATGGGGGGATGAGCCTATCAAGGAATTTAACAACATTAAGAAATCTATCAAGGAGGCACCAGTGCTCAAGTCACCCAATTTTTCTAAACCTTTTCAATTGTTTTCTTTTGCATCATTTTACACCATTGTTGTTGTCTTGTTACAAAAAATTGATGAAGGTCGTGAACAACCCATTGCTTTCTTCATCAAGTCACTTCAAGTAGTGGAATTGAAGTATGACATAATGGAAAAGCAAGCCTATGCTCTAGTAAAGGTTGTAAAAAAATTTATGCCTTATTTAGTGGGTGCTAAAATAGTGGCTTATATACCCAATGTTGCAGTCAAAGATATATTTACTCAACAAGAAGTCACTAGAAGAAGGATTAGATGTATCAACAAGATCCATGAATTTAATATTGATATTCAAATAACTACACTTGTCAAAGGGGAGTGTTTAACCAAGTTGATGGTCTAATCTAATATTGAGGCTAATTAGATAAATAAAATAGAGGAAGATATTCATATGAAGCAATGTGAAGTTAATTCTTGCCCCTAGTATAAGGATATTCTATACTATCTAAGAAACATGTCTTTCCCTAATCACATGACTGATAATCAAAAAAGGGCCTTAAACTTAGAGGCAATAAAATATGTCAAGATCCAAGATTGATTATACTAGAGGGATAGGGTTGGTGTCATGTTGAGATGTTTTGATCAGAAACTTGAGGAAGGAATATCCTTGAAGAAATGCATAGTGGTGTTTGTGGAGGTCATTACATGGCCAATACAACTACCTCTAAGATTCTAAGATCTGGATATTGGTGGCCTTCCCTTTTTTCTAACACATAGAATGGTGAAGAAACATGATGCTTTCCAAAGGTTTTCTGTTAAGTTAATGTTTTTTGGTGCTTTACCCCTTAGGCCACAAAGGGTAGAAGTTCCTTTTCAACAATGGGACATAGACTTCATTGGAAAATTCAATGAAAATCTAGTGGTGGTCATAGTTAGATACTAGTAGCCACATAATACTTCACTAAATGGTTGGAAACAACTCCTACAATGAAGGAAACTAGCAAAGTTGTCATAAATTTCATTATGGACAATATCTTGATTAAGTTTGGCACTCCTACAAAACTGATCATGGATAATGCAATATGTTTTAGATCATAATGGTTTGCATATTTTTGCAATAGTTATGGAATTTCTATACCATAATCTTCCCCTTATCATCCATATGGAAATGGAAAAGTTGAGTTCAGTAATAAAATTATCATGAAGATCATGAAAAGAGTGATGGAGAAGAACAAAAGAGCATTGGACTCAAAGTTCAAGCTAACATTATGGGTTGATAGGAGAACTATAAAGAAGGCCATAGAAAAATATCCTTATGAATTAGTATATGGACTTGATGCTAGGATACCAATAAAAAACTTATTTCAAATCCAAAAATTCCTTTAGGAATATGAAGATGGCATTGATCATAGCTTGGTGAGTAGAATCAACCAACTGATAAAATCAAATGAATCAAGGAGAACAACACAGAATGTCAATTTGAAAAACAAATTATAAGTCTAATAATTATTTGATAAAAGGGAAACATACAAGAAATTTAATGTTGGGGATCTATTTCTAATGTGGAATGCTAGGCTCTGAGATAAAAGCAATCATGGTAAGTTTGAGGCTTGTTGGCCTCCTACAATGATTTTAATAACTAAGCCTTTATAGCCATGATTCAAAGATTCGACATCTAACCTGAATAGTTATTTCAATCATCATGAAGGTGCATTTAACTTGTCAAACTAGGGACGTGAACTTGAAATGGGTTATCACAGTATGTGCACTAGGAACTCAAGGTAGTCATTTCATTCTATAGCTAAGAAACACACAATACTGAAAGTAAATTGCTTGGAAGGGAATGAGACTAATGTTGAATATCAATCAACGACTATGCTAAGCTGAAATGCATAACAAGAATGAAAATCTGAGCAAAAAACAAGAAACTACTATGTCTTCTTTAGCTGTAGGAACAGTTACAGAATGGAATTCTAGTGGTTGCAGGAACATTCGATGCTATATTTCTAAGTACTAAACAACAAGTAATACTAAACTAATGCTAAACTAAGAAGATGGATTACTCACCAAGTGGGGCCCCTTGGATAAGTATCCTCTAAACTAATGAAAACTCAGATGCTCGAACTTAGAACTTTATTTCATTCACTGTAAATCATGAGCACAAAAGAGTAATGTATTTGTATTACTGAAAATTGGAGAGTGCAAGTACAATATCAAATCGTGCAACCTCCTAAAGAAGGAGCATCAAATCATTATTTATACTACCAGCTAAACAAGGTAGTCAACTCCACGATTGGGAGGATGCCATTTAGGGAAAACAAGGAAAATGGAGCAATGGCAGTTACGCGTGCATGGAATCTAGTCAGACATGTAGGTCCAAGCACAAATTCAGCACAACAGTAACACCCATGCATGCTCAATCATTAAATTCCACTACAAGGTAGTTAAATTTGGTTGCATGAGGAATCTTCTACCGTCGACCTCCTTTGACTTGAGCGATTCCTTTGTTGGACGTTATGGTGCATGCCCAATTGGTGGTGTTTTCCTCAACTTAGCATATTAAATCTGCATGGAAAAGTCAGTATGCATAATAACTGCACATCTATAACCACCTTAAGGAACATTCATTAACCACATGCAAAATCAATATAGATAATCCACATAATATTCCAAATGCCATTAAAGCTTGCAGAGATAGAATTTAAACCCAATGTCTATGGTTTGAGGGAAACATTATGAAAATACCAACATTTAACATCAAATTCCATGACATCTACCAGCAAATAAACTATAGATTCTACCCAAAATTGGACCAAAAACTAGGCTCATCAAGGCTCTTTGGATTGGTCCTTATGTCATATACAACAATCATGGTGAAAACTCTTATTTTCTATAGAATATGGACAAAGAAATGTTGGAATTGTTAGTGCATGGAAAATTCCTCAAACCATACTTTTCATAAGTAGGGCATATCCATGCACATTGTGCCATATTGTACTTGTATTTTTCATCATTTTGGTTTTTTGGGTTTTTTGTCGACTTTTCTAGAGTTTTTTGGATCCTCACTCTATTTCTGCTAAACAAACATCCCCAACTAGAACCACTGGTGGAGCTTATAAAATTACATGGTTATAGTGATGTTCTGGCCTTTTTGAAATTTTGAAATTCCTCAATTGTATTGAATTAGGGTTTCAATTTTGCAAGTTAGGGCTTTCTAAAACCCTCCTCTATTAAAAACCCTAGTGACCTATTTTTTCGTTGACATCCTATACTTTTTCATCAAGTCACTTAAGTTACAACTTAAGAGTGTCATCCTCATAAGTTCTTGTGTCCCCTCATGTGATAGGAAGTTGGTACACTTGACCTTTATTAAATATTTATCCACTTTACTAAAGTCTTTTTGTTCCTCAGGAAACCTGGATGTGTGTGAACATATCGTGTTGTCTTTATGGTTCACAGGGGATTTGGTTTTGTCATTTTCTAGCCCGATGAACTCCCGAATAGATGATGTATGTCCAAATATTTTGTGAGCTAATGTTTATTTGTTAATGTTTTAATCTTTTTTCATGAATTAATATTGCCTCGTCCATGGTCAGTACCCTCTTTCCCTAGTCATTTTAAGTTTTTATTTTGAGCACGTGCATTTTGTGAAGGCTCCTTGATTCATAGAGCCCCACCTTTCTGACACCTTCATTCCCATGAAGCCGCAAAACAATGACATGTATTCTATCATGTGCTAATTCCTATCATGGAGGCTAAATCCTTTGTAGATCCTTCATGGGTTGAACCTTTTGTTTTCATGAAGTTGTGAGATGGTGACAAGTGTCAACATCACAATGCTTCACAAAGAGTTCTACCTTTGTGGAGGCTATGTTTTTGTCCTATTATCCCTTCATGAGTCTAAAAAATGGTGACACCTATCCACATAATGACAAGAGAAGGTTGTCACTTCGCAGAGGAAAATTCAAAATCATGTGATCACCATTGATCCTAAGATCAGTGACCCATATTCAAACTTATCCAATGTCTACTACTCATCACACCTTCAAGCATGTGAAGAGTAATGGTGGAGGATTTCTACCTATTGAATTCATGAATTCTGAGCTAAAATACCTAGCTCAATTTCATTTGAACCACAATTTTTGAAGTGATCAAATGAAGTATTACAAATTTCTAAAGATGACGAGGGTTTTTTCTATGAAATTGGTTTTTTCGATATCATAATAGCAAGTAAGTACTTCAAACTACAATTTGTGAATTCAAGGTTAATTTTATGTAAGGGGTGGTTCAATTCAATCAAATAAGGAAGGAAAGTGAGTTGCAGAGGGTATATGCTATCAAATTTTTCATAGAATTCTTGTATATGAATAATTTAGTGAAGCCTAGTTATGTTTGCATAAATCATAGTTTCCTATTTATAAAACCCATACATTCAAAATGGCCAGAACTTCAAGGGGTCAAAAGAGAACATTGGATGAAGAAATAATTGTATAGCTCCCTGGTTCAACACAGAGACTGAGAATTGTTCATGAGTCCAAGATTGTATCAGAAAATCTCTCTAACATAAATGGTGGTCATAGGGACCCCATTCTTACATGTGAAGGGTATACACTTTTCAAGCATGCCTATAGAAAGTCCTATGTTGACAGGTCAATTAGCAACATCTTGAACTTGAGTCTGGGCAAGATGGTGGTACCTAATGTTTTTGGCAATGTTGAACTGGTTAAGGATATTTCCAGAGCTTACAACCCTAACACAAGGTCATTGTTTAAAATGGATGGCCAAAGTTTGTTTCTATTGGATAAAGACCACATCTATAGGGTTTTTTTATCAAAACCCCAACACACAACTGCCAATTGACCTAGGAGCCCTTAATAGGGAATATGAGAGAAATAAATTTATCTATTGAGTGAGGTGGCTACCATGCTTTAGGCCAAGAGGTCCAAGAAGAGAACTACAGAGGTTTGGCAAGGTGACATGGAGCCCTTTGCCTATGATATTTTTGAAGATGACTTCTAGAAGACCTAATTCTCCCTGATGCAAGTTTTGGAAATTTAAAAAAAGGTTCCAAATCCTTATTAGCTTAATGGTAATGGCAGTGGATATTCAAAGCCTTGTGATTTTGTAGGTTATATTGCAAAATAGCTACATAAGTCCCTCTACTCCATCGAGAGGGATCCATCAGGTGCCATCCATTTCAAGCACTACTCCCTCCTCTTGCATTTGATTTTGTACAATGGAGTGCAATTATGGCCACCACAACTTCAAGTTATGCCAGTGGGAGAAAAAAATAGAGTGCTACCAGTCTAGGAGTGGATCTATATTTGGGAAAAGGACTATAACAAGTCCAATTATTCTACTTTTGAAGAGTTTTTTGTAAAACCTCCAAGGAAAAGACTTGGTCTCCCCATAGATTGGGGACTATCAAAGGAAGTGAGAATATTTTTTAGACCAAAGCACCTCACCCCAGAGAAAGGAATTTATCATAATTGGGGTGACTGGTTCTTTTACTTAGGTGCAATGGTTATCAAAATATATGGGACTTCAATATCACCACATGTGCTACCTAAGGATGTTCCTAACATAATTGCATTCTTGGAACTAATTTGGAAATTGAATAAGTCTAATAAGACTCATTTTAGAAATAATAAGCATGGCCTTCTTCATGGGATAGTGGGATTTTTTGAATTTTTTTCCTTATCAAGGGAAGGTATGGAGCTAATCTATGAAATATTTCTCCCCTACATAATGAAAGTTGACAAGGTCAGAGGTTTTGATCTTGAGGGATTCATTCACAAGAAAAGGATTGGCTATAGGTTGTATCCTTACCATATCAGCCAAACAATATTGAAGACATAATCAAGAATTTCTCTTTAGAGAGCCAAACACCACAAAGGAGTCCCTATGGCTTAGGATATATATAGCAAAAACTAAGAGGAAGAAGGTAGATCCTTCTTTCCAAGGGTCATTTTTGCATATATGGGACCCCATAGTCAAAATTATGAATATGTTGGACAATGTTGACCAATTATTGGCTAATCTCCCCAAGACTACTCCAAGCACATCAAGTGCTCCTTCCTCCTCCAAAGAAGAGGTGCCACCAAGTCATTCCATAGACAATTACTCCTTTACAACAAATAAATCCAATGGTTGGACCTTTGGTAGATTATCCAGTTGATCCTAAGGAGATGGATGGAGATGAGATCATTTTACAATAGATTCTTCCCCCTCCCAAGATGCTAATGGAAAGACCCACTGATGAAATATTGGTCATCAATTTTGAGACAAGTGGGAAATTGGTTGATGATGTTAGGGTTAAGGAATGTGAGGAGTTCTTGCAGGATGAACAATTCATCACCACCTAGGAGCTTAAGGAATTTTTCCTTAAGAATAAGGAAGAGGAACTGCATATGACTATCTCATATAGAACCCTCTTTAATAAGGAGAAAAATGATGTCATCAAGAAATTTTGGAGAAAGGTGAAGAAGGAGATGGATGCCATGACCCATAAAAAGGATTGAGAATTGGTGAAGAAGGTAGGGTGTTTGTTTCTTCTAGGTTGGGATATCTCTTCAAAAATTGCATTTGATGCCATCAGAAGGCATGAGGGTGAGAATCCAATTCTGGGTTCAAAAGAGCAAGTAGAGGCCTTATATTTTGGTTCTAGATTCCACCTCGGGATTGAAATTTTGGTTATATGGTCAATTTTTATGGAGACCAATAAGCCAAAAGTAATAGGTGACCCAAATGAGTTAACAAGGAATCTCATTGTTAGGAGAGTTGGGGGCACAAGTGCTACTCAGGAAGCTTCCTTAATAATTAATGAAACCCTCTTTACAAAGACTACTATTAATAAATTACAAAAGGATCTTGGTAAGGAAAATACCTTAAATTAGAGTTTGGAGCAGAGACTCAATGTAGTATAGGGAATTTTTCCACCTCCCTAACAAATAAGTGAAGCACAAGCTTCACAATATAGAAACAAATTAATGGTTGAGATTAATAAGTTGAGAGAGAAGTTGAAACAAAGCACAATAGAAGCCAGGGAAGCAAAGGAAGGAGCAGTGAAGAAGGTTTTTGATTTGATTGACAACATTTTGGGGTATAGGTTGTCAAGGATCCTCTCTCAACTGAATAAGGTATGAGATAGCTACACAAATTTGAAGGATGCATTCTCTAACAACAATCAAATGAGGATGAGGTTGAGATGCTTGTAGATTATTTGGTCCCATTGGATTGAAGTGTTGAGGCTTCTTCTCGGCAATTCAAATTTTGACAACAATTTGGTATCTGAAATTTGGAACAAGTCAAATTTATTGGATGACATAATAAGTCATCATATTAGATACAAGGACCTCATGAAGAAGGATCTTAGCACTTTTAAGGGCTTTGAATAGTTTTTCATACCTCCAATTTTTACTAAGGAGGGTGAGGTTTTAGCATATGTGGAGTGGAAGTCTTAATTTGTGAATCTTCTAACTCCTAAGTATAGTAATATAAATAAAAAGGGAGAAGTTGATGTTGACCAGCTCAATGCAAGCATTGATGCACTCACCAAACTATAATATAGTTTATTTTGTTTCCTAGACCTAGTGCAAATTTTGATTGGAGAAGACTACAAGCTACACTTGGAGAGATTCAACAATTTCTTACCACCAAGGATTGACACTTCAGTAGAATAGGTGGAAGCTATGGAGGAATAGGATGATGCAACTTGATTTTCATTTCAATAAACTTCCAACAACCAAATATAATTGTTGCATGGGCTTGTTATGCGGAATGTTAGAAGTTTCCTATCATTTGCAAAAGGAAACTTTGACGAGATCACTTGCCATATGTTGAATTCAATGTTGCAAAGATCTCCAACTACTTTTGGGTGGCTAGCAGCTTTTTGAGTAACTTTTTGTCCTTTGTAAATATTTCCACCACCTATATTTCTATCTTCTATTGACTAGATGATTGAATGAGGCATTTTTATTGTTACTTCCCTTATGTCTATAAAAGGGAATTCTGGGTTTGATTCAAAGGGTTCTACTTCTTAGTTTTTGTAAATATTTGTATAGGTTTTAGGTTGTATAGATAATTTCTCTAAAACTCAAAGAGGAAATGTTGTAATTTTTCTCTATAATAGCAACATATGACCTAAATACTCATTTTATTAGATCAAATTAGAATAAAAAAATGTCATTCTCTCCATTATTGTACACATTATCTTTTGGATCAATATAATTAAGGATTATCTTTGGTTCTCATCTCACATTTTGTGTTATGGATATTTGAATTGGTAATTTCTATTCAAGGAATAAAATAACTTTTCTTTCAATTAATTTATCAAATATTGTATAGTTACAATATGGATTTATGAGTAGTTAGATAATATTATTCATTTTTTGGTTTCTTATTGCAAGGTAGTAAGATTATTAGAAGCAAAAGGTTGGTCTATTGTAGGAGTTTGCTTCATTTCTAGACTTTGTTGTGGATAAGGCACCAGTCCAACTACATCAAAAAGTTTAAACCTAAGATAGATTTAGATATAAAATATAAACACACTTTACTTTATTCTATTTTCTATTTCTTTAAATGTTCAAATCCACACTACAATGTATTGCATTTCATATAGAGGTTTTTGAAGATTATTTAGCCCATTAGGAAAACCTCTTACTAATTTAGTGTGATCAAATTTGTTATCAAAGTCATCAGTGCAAATAAATGCATATCTATTGAATGATGTTATAGGGGAACCCACCTTGGTTCTGCAGAGCCCAAAGAGTAGAGGAGAAAATCATAAAACCATGTTGAACATTTGGAATACTGAGAGGGGGGTGAATCAGTATTCTATTAAACCATCCAATTATTAACCATCCAATTTTTAAAGCATACGTAACAATTATAAGGAATGAAAGCATGAAAAATCCATAACACACACAACACATGAACACCAAGATTTTTACTTGGAAAACCCAAGGCAAGAAAAACCACAGTGAGGATTAACTCACAATATGTTATAACCGGTTATAAGATATTACAGAAAGGATTACTGTCAAGATGACTCACTGTCCAAATGAACTCACTATTCATAGAGAAAAGAAGGATATAAAGAGGTGGTTAAACAATCAAAATTTGAACTGAGAAAAGTGCATCTAACATATGTTGGATTTAGTTCCTTTGAAGCTCATAACACACTCTGATCAACTCACATTACAAATATTTTCTCTTCTCTGTATTCGCACACCTTTTCTCAACACTCACAACTTATTCACATAATTCTACAACACTTCTCATCACTACTTGCATTCGGATCATGTATATACTCAATTCTTTCTCTTTTTTTTAACTCAAATCAGCCTTGTATATATACTAAACTCCATCACAAACATCAATTAGGTCAGCCTAATTAGATGTATCCTCAAATTATACAAAATTTTCCTTGTCGGCACCCATTTCAAACTAAAATTTCCTTCATGCCAAAAACACAAGAAATATAGGTTGGTACATGGACCTATAACAACTCCCTTTTCCATTCACAATCACATATTTAATCTTCCTAACTCTTTGCATACCTTAAGTCGGCCAAGCATAGAACCAAAAAGTAAAATACTCCAACTAATTATCACCATAGGATATGTGGACCACAAAATATCACGCCATCTGGAAAATACAATGTACTGACACTTGTAAAAAAAATTCAAAATTGCAATGACTAACTCAAATCTACAAAGAAATGCAAACTAGTTAGGTAATAGCCAATGCATAGAAAAACTATGTAATCCATATATGTCGAACTTCTGTTACTTGCAACTTTTGAACCACTTAGCCAAAACAATTGAAATTTTGAAATAATATGCTAGTGAAATCCATGAAAAATATACTAGAAACACATAAGTAGATATATTAGGATGATCAAATGTGAACCAAAATACCATAGAGCACTATGTACTGAGGCTGTCAGTGTAGAGACTTAGCAAAAAACCCTTTTGCAAAAACATCCTTCATATTATTTTGGCGTTCATCATGTATTGTTGACATCAATGACAACTCATTAATGACAACCTTCTTCATTCTTTCAACAAACCTATCTCCTATTTGTTGGCCACTGACCTAGGGTTTCTAAGCATAAGAACTAGCTAATCTTTAGGAAAACCCAAAAAATTAGTAGGAAACACCAACACATTGTATAGTGATAGTTAATAAAATTACCATACGTCTTCTTAGATTTTTAATCATATAATATTTTTTATTTGAAATACATTAAATATTTATTTATAATTTATTTTACTAATGTTTTTATATTCCCTAGATGAATATGTATTGATTTTTCTTTATAAATTTTTATTCACTTATCAAAAATTGAAAAAATTAAAAGATTGTTCTATGCTTCATTTGTTACACATTAAAAAATATATTTTCAATTATTTTTGTGCAAGTTATGTGATGTGCATGCTCACTGATGCAATTTTCAAGATGCATCCACTTTGAAAATTCACCAAAAAAATTATAAAGAAAAAATTATAAAAAATATACAACTTGTAGTACTCACTCTTAATTATATTTCTTTCAATCAATTTTTAAAAATACTAAATGCAACAAAAAATTATGGTGCACACCAGACACAATGTTATATGTTACTAAGAAAAATAGGAACACTTAATATTAAATAATTAAATTTATTTAATTCCAAGTGCATGAGATGAATATATATTTAGGAAATGTAGTGTTGGAAAATGTAAAATTTTACATTTTCACACTATTTTTGGGTCCCCTTAAAAAATTGAACTTAATTAAGCTTCTAATTACCTAAATTATGCATTCCTAAGCCTTATGTTTTTTTTCCGAGAGGAAAACTTATATTAAACAATTTCCAACATTAATTTAAACATCTTGGAAATTGTGTGTCCTAGATTTAGGTCCCAAGACCCATTTGTCCAAGGGAAAATGGGCCCTCCTTAAGTGCTAGGACCTAATTTTTAATATGTTTTTTGACGACATTTTAATGATTCAAATTCAAGTTTCAAATGTCAACTTCTGGAATCAAATTTTTGAGAAATTAGATAAACACCTATAAATACAAAGAACTATTTTATCAATTCAAGTCTAAGGAAAAATCTAGCATTAAGGAAACTTTCACAAGAGAAAATATTATTGTCAAGAGAATTGAAGAGAAGATTTATCATACATCTACAACAGCAATCAAGATCACATCATCATGTCACAGTTCATGTATCTTCATGTCATGTTTTGGAGCTAACATTGTGATGTAGGTTTCAAGCATTCAAGCATCAAATCAAGTGTTAAATCAAGCATCTAATCTAGCCATTTCATGCAAGATCCAAGACTTAGAGTGATGTGTTAGACTTCAGTCCTCTAAGGGAAACCATTGAGGTTTTGGTTAGTTGTGACATAGCATTGTTCATTCATCAAATTTCTTTCGTTATCATTATTTCATCAAGGTTTAATTACCAAATCAGGGTTTGACCAACGAAAACCCATATTCACCCAAAAACAACATTTTTTCCTCTCTTTTTATGTGCAAATTTGCAAGTGAAGAAGGATTAAAATTGGATCAAAAGTGCAATTTTGCAAAGTTTTCAACATTGTTGTCAAGACACGAAAAATCAGATTTAGAATTTTTTTTTGGTTGTCCGATAGTGAAACTAGTGGAAAATAGCATCTCATATCCATCTCTAGAGGACCTCAAAATTTTTGCATAAGAGCCCTACAAGGACTCATTCACCTAGTGGCCCAAGTGTCCTACAATTCTCGAAACAAACTTTTTTGGGTTAGTAGATATCACCCTGTAACCCCCAAATCTACCTACAAACTGTCTTTCCCATTTTTATTATCCTAGATCTATGCATTTCAAGTGTTAGGTCATACAATTTAATTAGTTAAATATTTTTAAATCATATCCCAAAAGTGCATTTCATTCATTTCAGTCATTTTCTATCATAAGAAAACAACATATCCTCCTAATAAGGTTGACTCACCTCAAGGTTGAAAGTCAATCCCATCCTTGGGAGATCTCTTATTCTAATGAAAATAGAGAAGGTGTAAGTTTGTTTAAACCCTCACAAACTCACATCTACCTACTTACTTTTTTCTATGTTTCATTTTGGTGAACCCTATTTGACCTACAATCATAAAATTGTTTACAAACTAAAATAGGAACGGAAAATCCTCTTACAACATTGACACCAACTACAAAAGTGGAATTGATACAAGAAGAAGAAGAGAAGTGTTTTTCATCAATCATGAAACTATTGTATGATGATTTGGGTTCATTGGATTTTACACCTACATTCATGGGAGAATACAAGATTATACACAAATCAGGAAAAGAGAAACAAGCTAACATAATATCAACACAATCTAAGTCATCAAAACCATATGAGTCCATAAATTTTAGTAAAGAAGAGAAAAACAAAAATTACACAACCACATATGATGAGTGTGATCATGAGAAATCACCAAATCCAAAAGAAATAGAAAAAATATATGGACGAGGTTATGAGATTTTGAAACAAATTGGCTATAATGGAAAAGGATGTGACATTAAATAACAAGGTATTTGTGTCCCTATAGAGCCTACCCTGCAAGAACAAACAAGAGGTTTTGGTTATTGTCCTTTGAAATAAATGGAAGCATCAAATAAACCTTTGCTCAATATCAATATCATCACACAAAACACTCCTAAGATAAATGTTGATTCATCTTCAAACACGTGTCTTAGTGATGATTGGAGTTCATTATATTGTGTACCCTCCTTTAAGGGAGAATACAAAATCTCACAATCTAGAGTCTTGTGTATGTAAGACACCTTGTATTAAGAAAGAAGTATCTATGTCACAAAAGAAAGCAACATATTCTACCATTGATCAAAAGAGTACCTTGTTGAGGCTTCTCCAAGCTTGCTTGATATCTCTCCCTCCAAGAACATGAAATAAATTCTACAACAAAAGCTCAATTTGTGCATATCATCGAGTGCATGGTCATTCTTCCAATGAAAGTAAGTCTTTGAGTAATAAAATTCAACATCTTAAGGTTTGTGGTTCTCTTCCTTGTGTTGATGCACCTATTTCCTCTAATTGATAATGATTTTCATCCTATCATGTTGCTCATCACTATGTGGCATTCGTAGCTTTATGTGTCTTTCTCATTGCCATTCATGGAGGTACAATCATAGGTGCAACCATATTTCTCATGGCAGAAACATGGTAGTCCTTGGTGGTTTTCTTTGTCTCTATGCCTGGGGAGCAAGGATAACTAGTTTTGGGAGGTGTGCATTCTTTCAAGGATCCCCCTTTTTCTCTTTCTACTTAAAATACCAACATAGCAAGTATGTTGACATTTTAAGTTGGGAATATTATCCTCTGCTCATTTTTTGCATGTTCCCTTCCTAGTGATGATAGTATACATCTCCTAGGAAATGTGACCATTACATTGGCATTAACATTCTAACATTTATTGCTTTTCTTTGTTCACAAAGGTTGAATTTAGTGTAGCAATAACATAGCATACCGATCATGTTGTGATGCCTTACCAAAGTTATCAGGGAGTATAAATTTTGATATGGTTAATGTATGGGATCCTATACAAATGACATGATTTTCCCATCGCCACTTGTTTTTGTGGGTTCACACCTTGTAGACCTAGTGTGTGTTTCTTACTTCTTTAGGCTCACCTAGTGTATATCAGACTACACTATCCCTTGTGAGTGTATTTTCCATGGCCACCTAGCATTACATAATTTTCTTGCATGTAGAACCATGTGTTTCATAAGTGATTGTACATCCTTATGAGTGTATTTAACGGATGTGGCATAATGTAACTTGCTAGTCCATCCATATTTTTATTTTCGCATCAATTTTGACATTGTATGATTATGTACCTTGTCTTGTTGCTTCATATCATGCATATGTGTGTTTCCATTTGTGCTTATGTTGGTTTTCCATGGGATATTGATCCAGGGGGCTTGCGCAGCTCCTTGATCTTTGTCATCCTATCTCTCCAACATTTGTACACTTGGACCACTCTTGACATATATTTGTCTACTTTAGTGTGAGTTTGAGCATGGGCTCATAATCTCACTAAAGTGGGGGCTAGATGTAGTGTAGAAAAATGTACACCTTTAAATTCTCACACTTTGTTTTGATCCCCTTAATTAATTATACTTAATTAAGCTTCTATTTTCCTAAATTATGCATTCCTAAGCCTTATTATTCTCATTTTCCAAAAGGGAAACTTATATTAAATAATTTCCAACATTAATTTAAACATCTTGAAAATTGTGTCATAGATTTAGGTCCCAGGACCCATTTTCCCAAGGGCGAATGGATCCTCCTTAAGTGCTAGGTCCTAATTTTTAATATTTTTTTAGTGACATTTTAATGATTCAAATTCAAGCTTCAAATTTTGGCTTATGGAATCTAATTCTCGAGAAATTAGATAAACACCTATAAATATATAAATATTTTATCAATTCAAGTCTAAGGAAACATCTAGCATTAAGGAAACTTTCACAAGAGCAAATATTATTGTTAAGAGCATTGAAGAGGAAATTTACTAGTCATCTACAACAAAAATTAATTGTTGGCAAAACAAGGACAGACAACTGAGAAGGGGGGTGAATCAATTATCACAGAATGATGAACTTTTCAAACTTTACTTAAGATCTAATGAATAAGAAATTAACCACAAACAATTAACACATCAGAGAGACAAAGAACACCAAGATTTTTTACGTGGAAACCTTGTTAGGGGAAAAACCACGATGGATGTTAGTCCACAAGATTATACCTTGTTAAAAGTATAACTAAATCAATAAAGGGAAATACACATGCATTCAGACAAACTACCTAGAGCTCACTACTCAATTACATAAGGGGCTCACTGCTCAACAATACAAAATAGGATTAAAATCCAGAGGGTATGAACTAAAAAATTAGCTTCTACACAAGCCTTATTACAATTCCAATTAAGCACAGAAAACTCCTCCTCTTTTCACTCTTCACACTTCGCTCGATCTTCTTCACACTTTGCTCTGCAATCGAATGATATTTTCACATATGCACATAATATCACACCAAGCACACAAAGAACCTTTTCCACACACTACACTAATGAAACAATTGCACTTATATATCTGCATCATGAGATTTCATCAACAACTTAGTAGACCAAGAAAATAAAACATATTTGCAATGTCGACCCAAATTTACAAATAAAATTTTTAATGTGAATCCACCAAGGTCGGCCACAACATAGTGGAGACCCAAATTATAATCATCAAAGGATCTTCTTGTTTCTACACATCCAAAGGTAGGAGTTCCTATAGATAGAATGTGATATTCAAAAAATCTGCATGAATGTGAGTCATCAATGTATTAACATCCATTGGCCTCATAGAGGTAGGCAAGAGGATCTTCTACAAGGCCTCCTAGAGCATACCCTGATAAAATAGAATAGTCTGAAGCAAATTCCATAGTGATATCTTAGCTGGAGTAACATAGAGTTGCTTGACAAGATCATAGTCACCAAGTGCTTTAGTCACAGGTTTAGGTACTAGAGGAAGACTCAGTTAGGAAGGGGGTAAATAAGAAGGAATTTGAGCAGGTTGAGATGTAGGAACAAAAGGTTGTTGATCCAAACTCTATTTATTTCTTCTTGTATTATACGTGTGCCCAACAATAATGTAAGAAATAGAGTCTGTAGCTTTTACAAACCTTGAATACAAATTTGGTGAATCATCACAATATGAAATTCCACAAACAAAATGATCCTTCTTAGGATAAGGATTGGCCGAAGTCAAGTAAATGATGGGCTTCTGAGGGCTTGGAGAAGCCACGAAGACCACCACAACGTTTACCGACTCTTCAACTTGGGGAGAAGGAGTTTGCTTAGAAGATTTATGGATAGAGGGAGACACTTCTCAAAAGTCATCTAGAGAATCATCTAACATATCAAAATGGTCCTTAGAGAAAGCATTATCATATACATAAAAACATTATAGAAATAGATCTGACATCCTTCACATCAAGTTCACCAAAATGTGAGATAAGGGGGATTCACTTCACACTAGCCTCTTCATTCTCAAGAGAATCCGAGGGAATGAACTGCCCTTATCCACCTCAACATAAACTGAATGGATAAATTACAAAGAAAGTGTATCCAGATCAATCACCACAAAATACCATCTCAGAACCTAAAAGAGAAAAACTTCTATATTTTTATCTTCGACAGAGGAGTTTTCAGCCAAAGGACTACGACACGAATTCAGGATGTCAGTGCGGTACAGTAGAGTCCAAATGAAGCATTGGCATACCAAGCTTGACATGAAGCTCAAGGACTCAAGCGGGAAAACCAGAGTTTCACTTTCTAATCCAGATCTAAGGTTTGTTTAACAGGATGACAAAATAAAGAGTAGAAACTGAAAGAAAACACAAGGAGAGCTAGTAGGGGTCTTACAAACAGTGAAATGCTCGTCTTCACTCTAAGCTCTACTTTAACATCCTACACACAAGAATAACAAGGAAAAATCTTGGGGTTGTATAGGGGCTTGTGTAGTCAAACCCCCACTTCGGTGTTCCCACCTCCACGGATAGCCATATGGATAGATAGAGTAATTGAAATAGACAAAAGGGAGTGGTGAAAGCAATCCCCACTTCAAGAGGAGAACCCACATCACTAAGTAGCAAATGAACAAAGAGATCTAATCTATTTGTAAATAGAAAAGAATGAGAGAGTGTTACCAATAGGCCTCATCCCCCTCTTGAACACACAGATGCACTGTCGAATGCTTGCTAGAGAGATTTGGCTATTGGAGGGACCTTAGTATGATAGAGCTTTGCTTGTAGAAGTGTTGTTGTCAAGAGTAGAAGAGATTGAGAAGTGATGTCAAATTGGAGAGAAAACCCTTGAATGAATGAATGAACCCCCAAAATGAGAATAAAGGAGGGTTTTTGTTGCATGCAAGGGAAAAAAAGAGTTGTTACACCTGAAGGCTTGGCTATAGAGACACATGTCAAGAACCAAGATTCGAGATTCCCCCTTTCAAACTCCAAAAACCACTAGGATGCTAGTGCACCACACAGATGTCCGCGCGCCTCGCAGTCATCCAAAGCACAAGTTTCTAGGAAGTAGGTCACCAAACTGTTGTTGCTTCACCATTAGACCACATGGAGTCAAAATCATGAAATTCTAACCCATGGGGTTTTTTCCATTAATTTTTCAAGGTGTCATAAATGCTAGGCAAAGTCCTAAAATGTAAAATTGCCCCTAGGTGCAATTTTATGACATTACACAAAGAATTTGGTAATGCATTCAAGAACAAAACAAAACATATCTCAATCCAATATCACTTCTTGAGAGAGAAATTTTTAGAGAATGAGGTGAAGTTGTAGTATGTGCCTACTAAGGGTCAAGTTGTTGATATTTTCACAAAGTCTCTTTCAAAAGAAACTTTTGAATATCTCTGAGAGAAGCTAGGGGTTATTGCCTCTCCTTCTTTCAACTATATGCATAAGTGTGTGCATATATCCAGGAAGCATTTCAAGATATCTCTTGGTCCAAGACTAATGTTGAAGGCTACCTCTTAGGGGGAGTAGGTAGTAGTGGTTGTTGGATGGTGTAGTCAATTGGAGTAATTGTGTTCTCCTAAGGGGGAGCATGCATAAAAGAGAGTGCAGAAGAA